>JANIJI010000012.1:785000-987500 GCA_024500535.1 Leptonema lineaticorne | reverse complement strand
ATATTAGTAGCATATTTTATAACATGACTATGTATTTTTTATGATATTTCTAGTTGTTTGGTGGTAAAATGATCACGTTCATTTATTTACTTGTAAATAAGGGATTATCGATTTTCTTATTTTTTTTTTTTGAATTCAAATACTAATTGAAAATTCAAGTAAAAGTATAACATGACTTATTACATTTAAATATGATAATTAACGAAATACTTAAAATTATTTTTTATGAAAAACTTAAATAAAATGAAATGATTACAGTAATTACATTTGAGTTTATATTCATTTCATATAAACCGCATTATACTTTCATCTGAAAATATAATTTTAACGAATAATATGCACGACTTAATTAATAATTGAGACATAATTATTAATCATTATAAATGTTATTTGTGTATGTCACTTAAAAATATGTATCTTTATTTTAACATATTCAAAATTGTTATTTTTATTAATTTTAAATTTTATATACATGTATTTTTAGAAATCGACTGAGAAAAAAAAATATTTTAATCTGAATGATAAATTTGAAATTAATAATCAAAAAATAAGATACTAATTTTCGTATTATATAATTTAATTGTATTCAGTTTTTAAAATTTCAATAAATATGATCATATTTTTATAGCCTTTTTTAAACATGAATAAAAATGTAAAAATTATTAATGAAATTTTAATTATTTGTTTAAATAAAAACCATATACTGTTATTCACTGAAAACATCATTAAATTTTATTTAATTAAAAATTATTTTAATTTACATATATCTTTTATTATAATTTCTTCTTTGAAAAATTAAAAAAAAACAGTATTATTTTTAACTACTTTCAACAGTAATTAAACTTATCACAATTTACAACATCCTTTAAATATTATAAAAATTCTTTTATACATGAAAAAATTTCAGAATTTTTTTATTGTTTGTACATATACTTATATTGATATTTCTATTGATTTTCTTGTCTCAAATATATTTTTTCAGAAAAAAATATTTTGATTATTTTTTTATGGTTTTAATGTATAAATACATTAAAACCAAATGAAGAACATTAGTGAATTCCATTAAACATTTTTAAAAATTAAATTTTCTTACATTTGTTGTACTATAATAATATTTATAATAATAATAAGAATAATAATAATATTTATATATTAACACCTTTTACAGCACACAAATAAATAGAAATTCTAGTGCGATTTCATTCATTTTCAATTTTCTAAAAGGAATTTTTATCGTTTCGCTCTGCAAATATTGCGTTGGCGGTGAAAGGGTTTGCCATTGTTGAATTTCACAGGGCCTCTCGGACAATCCATATTTACTGATATAACATATACACGTATATATATATATATATATATATATATACCTGGCAAATGTAGATCAGTGGGTGAACCTCTCTCGTCCTCTTATGCCTTTGCCTTGGCCGTTGTATGCCCACTTTTACCAACGACGAAGCTCAGTTGGTCATTATTGGAATCTCTTTGTTCTGAGTTCATTGTCTTGTACACCAGAACAAAGCAATTCATCATACGCATGTATATTGTTTTATTTTTATTTTAAAGCACCACGTGTTTTGCTCGAAGTACAGTAAATTTTATTTAAATTTATTATACAACGTTATGTAAAAACGACATCGTTAAGTATTTTACAAAATAAGATCGTTTAAAAAAATATTGAAATTTTAAATACTGTTAGATTTAGTTAATTTATATATATATATATATATATATATATATATATATATATATATATATATATATATAAGTAATCGAAAGTGTGATCTTCTTAATTAATATCTATCAGTAATATATTATAATCGATTCACGATAAAAATTGTAATGAAACTAATACATATAGTTTATTTGTGTAATATGCGAAATAGTAGTTTGAAATTGAAAGAAATATTCATTTATATGCGAAAATAACATACACATCATATAGGAAGCTCAGTGAAACTGGAGCACTTTTGCCTACGCGTAGTCTATGATATACCCGTCGAGGCAGTTTGTTCGTTGACAGCAAAATCAAGAAAAAAGTTGTCCAACCGATGAAATCACAAGGGAAATGCCATCCAGGAAAGTACGAAAGTAGCCTCTTCGCATTCTTACAATTGATGATATTGCGTCTCTATCTAGAAAATTGCCATTGGCTTCGACACAGTTCGAAATCGTAATGAGCTTTACGAGCTTTTTCTCCGTACGAATTTCATTTCACTAGCGATTATAATTGTCGACGAAGAAATTCAGTTTCCATTTAACAAGCGCGAAGAATTTTGATGAAAAAAAAAGATCCAATTTTTATTTTATAATATTGTAAAAATACCAAATTATTTATGACACATCGTCAGTTTATAATATAAATATAAATAAATTATATATATATATATATATATATATATATATATATATATATATGTGTGTGTGTATTTTCGATTGACCCACTTCTTCGGCATTATTGCCTTTGAAGGCATTGACATTACACTGGAAATATAAACAGTAGTAACGTGTCATTAACCGTACAATAAATTCGTAGTAATAATTATATAAAACACATTTATAAGACGCTGTTAAACTTTAATGGTATACGTAAAGTAAAATAATTTACTCGCTCATTAAACGTTATTACTTTATTGATGAAAGTAGAAGAAGCTATGGTGACCTTGTTTGTTACGCTTAAAATGAGAGGAAAACTTTCTTTCGCGTTAATGTTTTTATTTTAATATAAATGCGTGTGATTGAGCATGAATTGTATATTATGAAGAATAAATAGAGTTATCAAAATATCACTAAAATTTTAAATTTCAATTATTAAATGTTTTATATATAGATTTGTACAAGTTTACGTAATACTTAAAAATTCTAATATATTCTTGAAAAAGTTGTATATTTTTCATTTAAAAAAATTCATTGGTAAAAGATATTTAGATCTGTTTGAATATATTTTAAGATATAACAATTATAATGTGAATCCTTGATCTAAATTCCAGGTTTTGAATGCATTATAAAGTAGGTTACTTTATATACTATGCCGTTTTCTGTTTGACTACTCGTTGATGTCACCAAAATTACAACCCTTTATTTTTTTATACAGTTAATTTATTTCATTCAAACTTTAATTAAATATAATTTTATTATTATTTTTTTGTAAAACTGATTTTTAATTATATAATTAAAATTTTTAAAATAAATCGTCGTAATAATAATAAAAATAGAGTTCGGTATTTATATCGTTTCGAGTAACCATTTTAACGGAACACGATGCGAACGTAAAATAATGATATATAACGTTTGACGTAAAAGGGGATCGTAAAGTTAAAAAAAAAAGAAGAGCTTTTTCTTGTCGTTGTCAACCCCGTGGCCTCGGAATGCGGCGTCAATGGACCACAATCGCGACAAGATATAATAAAATGTCACAATTTCGACAACTTTTTACAACCGACCAAATTCCTTCACGCTCACAATCGTCGGAAGTGAACTCGAAATGAAATCATCCGATTATTTGGCTATCTACGCACATTTTGTATTTTTTCAATTTGACATTATTGATTATATATATATATATATATATATATATATATATATATTTTTTTTTTGAAAAAAAAACGATGTTGGCAATATTGAAAAATATTCGCAAAAAATCAGATATTTATTTTATATGTGGGACAATTTTTTATATTCATTGACTATCAATTAAGAAAATATTTATTTTATTATAATTCAAAAATCATAAGATTTTTTATTTTTATTTATGATAAAAAAAGTTTTCTTTTGAAAAAGAAATTTAATATCTTAGATTTTTTAATTATATTGTAATATAATTTTCGAAAAAAAAATAATGATAAAATAAAATTATATAACGAAAAACAAACTTTATATAAAATCTGATTAATCGATATAATAACTTTATCATATAATAATAATAATAGTAATGAATTATAAAATGTTACAAGCCTATGAGAAATCATCGTAATCCCATCGCTTCGACCGGATTTATTCAGCTGCGTTTATAATATAACAACTGTTTGACGATATCTATGGTTCAATTAATATCTCTCAAATGAGATAGTAACCGAGATTTGTGAAAACGACGTTAGAAACTTGCGCGATTCGTTTCCGGTGCGTCTCAGCGCGAAATCGTAACGACGGCAACAAAGAAACGACAACCACCGCGTAAAGGAAAATACACAATAATAATAATAACAAAATTATATATATATATATATATATATATATAAGTGTAGTAAGTAAAAAAAAATGAACAGCAGTGCTTTCGACCCAAAAGTGGAACGCAACACTTTTCATATTCTTTTGAATTAGCCATCGTGTGTCAATGACACGAAGAAAGCAAAACGTTTTGTGCTCCCAGAGTGTTCGGCGTTCTCGAAGAAAACCGCGAAATCGGCATGCCTACCAAATGTCAAATGTTAAATTGTTAAATTACACCGGCACTGGAACGGATGTCCCTAATAATAATCTCTTGTAATGCCCGCGTGTCATTATCTGTGTCGTGTATGTTTCGAATATTGCTATATAATAGCGTAACAATGCGATCGATAAAAAAAAATTTAACTATATGCTAATAATTACTATTTAATTATTATCAATATATGTTTTGTTTTATTGACATTAAATCGACATTATCGTTATGGATGAATTTGATTTTTTGTAACGTTCACTTAGAATTGTATAAAGAATACGAATTAATAATTGTATTTTTAAACATATTTTGATAATAAAATTTGTATATATAGACAATGTTGAATGTTGAATAAAGCGCTTTTTTAATCATTTTTTTAATTTATATTTAAAAAATTTATAAGCATTAAAAAGTAATTAATTTTTATATAAAGTATAAAATGCAATAAAGAAAAATTATTATAAATATGAATATTAAAATTATTTAAAATTGAATATAATATCAAAAATTCTAAAGTATTTTTTTTATAATTAAATGTGTTTTTAACATAATTTAAAATAAATAAATTCAATCTTTAAGTCTTAATATATCAATATAGTTTTTTTTTCAAAATTTTAAGTAAAATATAAGAGTCTTCAAACATATCTAAATAAATATTAGTTTTTTTTTTTGAATTAATAATTTGTTACTGAAAATGTAGTAAACATATATGAATACATTCGATATTTGTAATTTTCATGAGAAAATAATGGTTTGACTTCTACATATTATTCTACTTTGTATTGAAGATTTATTATTAGACAATAAAAATCGATACAAATCTCCATTTTACATACAATTCTAACTATACAATAAATTAGACAACAACAACAACAACAAAAAATAAAAAAAATAGCAACCAGCATTCTATCGTTCATTGGTAAAAGTTTCATGATGACTAACGATTAGACGGACCGAGAGCTCGTTAATACCACAATTCGTCGGCAAGAAAGTGCACATTTCTGGTTTTCGTTTTTTTTTTATTATTATTATTATTACTATTATTATTATTATTTTGCCGTCTTCGCCAATGGTGATAGTGATGACAGTGGTGGTATTTAGTAGTTGTTGTTGTAGCGGTGATATTGATGGTGATGGTCAGGTCGATGTCCCTGCGAGAGCCGTACTATCGCTGATTGTGTTCCCATTTTATGTGGGTCTAGGCCGAGGTCCACGAACGCTATGACCCACATACGGCCCAGTTTCGTTGCACAAATTATTTTCCATCACAATGTATATATATATATATATATATATATATATATATATATATATATATAAATATAATATTTTGTGAACTTTCTTTAATGATAATAATATTATAGTTTATAAACGAGATGCGTGGGTAAAATTTACTCGCAGAATAAAATTATGAATATATATATATATATATATATATATATATATACATATATATATATATATATATATATATATATATATATATATATATATATATATATATATATGTTGTCGTCATGGTTCAACAATGCATAATGCATTTTCTATATGCGGTTGATGTTGATGAAACCCGATTGCAATATCCTATAGCCATTTCGTTTCACTGTGTCATCGCGTAGGTGTACAAGAACTAAAACTGTAATGATTATTGTCTCTGTGAACGGTTCCGTTGATATTTTATAATCAATATTGTATATTATAAATTTTAAAAATCAATAGTAAATTTTTTATTTTTTTTTACTTTCATACTTACTTTCTATCGAGCTATTATTTTATGCAGTAGATATTTATAACAGATACAAAGAATTTTTAAATAGAATTTAATTTATAGATCTATGCATATTTATAATTATTTTATATACTTTCAGTAATCAAGTTCATATTAAAAATTAACTTTCTTTATTTTTGTAAAGTGTAAAAATTTTCAAATTTACAGATTTTACCAGTACAAAATAACATTCATATGATTGATGAAAAAAAAATTGAAAATAATGTGGGTCAGTAGAAATTTGTCAAATTTATTAAAAATGTTCATTTTATTTATTTATTCTAACAATTATTGTTGCAGATTTTTAATATATGTAAAACGTAAATTGTAATATATGAAAAAATGATATGTATATTTTTTATACATATCATTATATCTTCTATAATATAAATATATAAATAATATAGAATATTTCAATCGTATTGTAATACATCTTAATAATATTTAAAAATAAATAAATAAAGGTCATAAGTCAATTGAAAAGAAAAAAAAAGTATTTCTGCACAACCTTTAATTAAAAACAAAAGAGAAACCGATTTTTAGAGAAGAAAAAAAAAAGACGCACCAATTACTTCAGAACGGGAAAAGTCAGTCCATAAAACCGAAACGAAGACCGCATCATTGCATACGTCGAAGGTGAAATTCGTCTTTCGAATGCATGCGAACTTTTTTTTTCTTTCATTCTTTCTTTCTATCGTTCTATCTTTCTTTCTTTCGTCGTTGTCGTCGTCGTCGTCGTCATCAACAACGCGGACCGGCATCATTCCATTTTCGTTTTGTATAGTCGAAATCGTCCATTCATTTCGCCCGTTGTGCATCTAAAATAATAATGTATTTCATTTATTATTATTGGAATAGAGGCGAATCGTGAAGTCATCAACATTCTTGACGGGCGCCACTCTCCTTTATGATACGAATTAGTGAATGACCTCACAAAATTTCACTTGCAGCGATGATATCGTGTCAAGAAAGCATGTTCGATCGTCTATTTATTTTATTTTTATTTTTTATATATATATATGTATATTTATTTTATTTTCGACTTCTTTTCATTCTACTTAATGCTTCGCGCGAAAAAAATATCAAATATTTGCTATTCAGTCGAACGATTATGATTTAGAATTTTTTTTTATCTTATTATAAATTTTATTTTCATACAATCGCTGATTATTTTAGATATTATGATTATTTAGAACTTTTTGATGGAATATTTATATATTGTATTTTTTATATTTAAATAAAAATATGCTAAAAATTTATATTTCATAAATTAGTGTCGATAGCCTTATTACAAATATATTATATATACCTAATAAATAATTGTTTAAATAAAAATTTGAAATATTTTGACAATTTCCTACTTTTTTGCAATATCAAAAAATGAAAACCGTTATTTCATTCGTGTTATTTTATAATTTTAAATAAAAAAAATGTAATTAATATTCTTTAATACTCTATTCATAAATTATCAATATATACAAATATAAGAATCTTTGTTCCAATTCATCTATACGAAATAACTTTAAAAAAAAACGATACATTAACGATTTTTATCATATAGATAAATAATATCACATCTTAAATTTATTAAAAAAATATCAAATTTGTAACGATTTAAAAGTTTTGTTCGGTTATTATTATTGCGTTCATATATGTCGATTCATATTAACCCAACGGACATGACAATAGTCTGAACGATGCTTATGGATGCTGCGGAACTAGTTATCGATTATTTTCGCATTTTTTTTTCAATGCCAATGTTGATCACGGTCAGGTTTTCACGTGACGATGACGCCGCTCGACTTGATTTCTTTCTGACGTTTCTTGCCCGAGGCCGGTTTCTTCACTAGAAAACGACGGTTTCCCTCGATCTTCAATTAAATATATATATATATATATATATATATATATATATATATATATATTTATAAATATATATTTTGTCGTTCTTCTATTTTTCTTACCAAAAAAAAAAAAAACACACACACACACACACACATATATATATATATATATATATATATATATATATATATATATATATATATATATAAATTTTGTCGTTAAATATAGAGTTTGGAACGCGTTCCGACGGTTCGAAACCGCTGACCGGTTCGCGTTATAAAGTATAATAGCCGTGGCCGAATTCGGCAAAATGGGGTTAACGCTTCAACGAATTACATAACGAATTTCTAACGATGCTCAACACGTTCGATGCTATTTGTTATCGATGCGTAAAAACGAGTTGAAAGACTTTCTTCTCGTCGACATTGTCTATTTTTTTTTTTCACTTGCTATTGTCGTTTTTGCCAGCCTCAAAAGCTTCAATTTTTAGATATTTTGACAAAAAAAATGTAGAATTCTAAATTTTATATAAAAATATTACTATTATTATTTTTTTATTTATCTTCAATAAATAGATCAGTAATTTTATGGTATTTGTGAATTTTTTTTTAATTTTTAATTAGTAATTTATTTTTATAATCAAGTATAAAATATTAGTACTTATTTAAGTTATATTTATATATTAAAAAATGTCGATAGATTTAAAATCTTCAAAAATATTATGATTTCTTATACAATGCAAAAAAAAATAAATCATTACAGTTAAAGATGATGTGATTTTTTTGAAAATAATTCATTTTTACTATAAATTTTTAAAATTAATAATTTGTATATTAAATTATATGTTAATTAATGTTTTTGTTGAAATAAGAATTGTGAAAAAAGGACGATAATTAAGGATTTAAAATCATGAATACAAAAATATTTTAATTAATAGAAAAGTATTTTGGTTAAATATTAGATTAAATTAGGACTAAATAAATGTAAATATATATAATATATTAATGTAGGTTTTTTCCAGATATTAATTTTTCTATTCGAGATTTCATTGAAGATATCTATTTCAGAAAGATTTAAATTTTTCAAAATTTTCAAGTAGAATATTAAATATGTTTATTTTTTTAATATTTAATCAATATTTTTATTAATATATTTAAGATAAATCGCGAGATTATTATTAAATAAAAGTTAATTATTAGTCATAAATTTTGAAATGATAACTATATGTAAACCTAGAATTTTAATTTTTATTATTTTATTTTTATGAAATCAATTATTGTAATTATATGTTATTTTGGGTTGAATGTTTTTCTTTCTCGTGTTTATATTAATATGCATTATTAAATATAATTAATTAATATCTTAATTTAAATGCTTTTACATTTTCAAAATATTTATTGAAAATAAATACATATTAATAAAATTTCACATGGAAATTTATTCATATACGTGTAATAAATAAATTATATATATATATATATATATATATATATATATATATATATATATATATATATATATATAAATATACATATATAAATATGTGTAACTTGTAACTATAAACTCTTACCATACAAAAGTATTTCAATGACCTTTGAGTCGGGGTCACGAAAATACTCGAGCTCAGTTCAACGTACCAGTTTCACTAATTTTAACTTTCGCATTGATGGATCATTTCACGTCGTTTCAAACGATCGAAAAAGAAGAAAAAGAAGAAGAAGATGGGGAAGAGGAAGAAGAAGAAAAAAAAAGAAAGAAACAAAGAAAGAAAAAAGAGCAGAAAAAGAAAACGACAAGCGCACGAAACCGACCAAGAAACGCACACGGGAGAAGACTCGAAGAAACGGAAAAAGAAGCGGAAAGACTCGAAGAAACGAAAAGAAATAAGAAGAAAAAAAGATCTAAAAACGGTGGAAGAAGAAATAAAAAAAAGCGCGCCAGATAAATCAGGTTACGCCGTTTGGACAGTTTCTCTCTATTCGGAAAAATAAGGGCAACGAACGTATTTTTTATTTATTTTTTTTTTTTTTGTATTTTTCATCGTTTACTCTCTTTTGATTTTGCCACAATTTTACGCTTATTTGTTTTTAAAAACGATATTTATGCAAGTTTTTTTTCGGCTTATATTTATGTGTGTGTATGTGTGTGTGTGTGTGCGTATTTTATATCTGTATAAAAAAAGTGAAATAAAATATTTCGATCTACTTTCTGAAATTCAATGTTAATAATAATAATAATAATAATAATATATAGTATTTTCGGTTTAACCTACAAACAAACGCGTATTGACATAAAAATATATTATTGTTTAATTTGTTCATATATTATGTACTTATATTTAATAACGAATTTTTCTATTTATAATTGTGATTTATATATAATTAAAAAAAATATCTAAAAAAAAACAATCACCATTTTATTTCTATATAACAACTTCTTTAAGTTGATTAATAGAATTGATCATCAATTTTACTTATATAAGCGTAAAATATATTATAATGAAATTAATCTCAGAAATTTTCTTTTTCACACTTATCGATCATGCGAATCACTTTTCACCAATACATTTATCGTCTCTTATAGTCAAGTTTTCTACATCACTTTTGTTGTTGTATCCGCGATATATAATAATTCGTTCTAGGCTCTATATATCTTTAGAGATCTGATTCGACCCAGTTTCCTGATTTCATCCACCTTTCGCGTGGTTTGTTCTCTTTGTCGCGGAAGTCAATATCAACTATTTAATGCCTTCAACAATGTTGCACACGCATATCGTGTAATAAATAATTTTATATTATTTATTAATTTGCGTGTAACATTCATATAGATCGATAATCGTAAATATTGATTGTAATTATTTTTATTTATTTCAGATAGTTTTGATATCGTGAAAATATCCAATATTTATTTTTTTATCATTATATATAATCTATATTTTTGATATATAGAATTCATTAATTAATAATGTACATATAATAAATTATATCGTTTAAAGTATAGATTTTAATTAAAAATATAATATTAATAAATATTAGATTTTTTTAATAAAGAATTTTAAATTTTATAATTATTCAGATATGTGTGAACAATTTGTTTTAAGTTTCATTCAAATTATTATTTTTTTTTCAGCATTATATTTTATATTAAATTGAAAGTCTTATTTAACAGCTGTTTAAATAAATATATTAAAAATATTTTCAATATGAAAATGTTATACTTAATGTACTAAATTTTATATTATAATAAACCGGTGTTTTTTTTTAAATGATCACCGGTATAAGAAAAGATAAGCTTTTTTTTTTATATTTTAAGAAAATTAAATAAATAAAAATCACCGGTTTTTATCTTCAATTTTAAAATTATAAAATCATAAATATAACATTTCTTCAAAAAAAAAAAAATGGAAATGTATCGAAAAGTTTGAAATAATTTAGATCGAAATTTTTAACTGAATATAATATTTATATTATTTACATGTAATTTTGAGACAATTTAATATATTTTTTCATGTTTAGTAATATGTAAATATTTAAACCAACAAATTTTTTTAAATATATATATATATATATATATATATATATATATATATATATATATATATCTGAAAATTAACAAATATTTATATTGACAATATCAATTTAAATACATGTTTATTATTAACAATTATAATAATAACCACAAAAATTTTACAGTTATCTATGATAGAACCATATAGAACTAACTATACCATATATCCAGACTGACTTATCCCGACAATTGTCTCTATATATAACAAACAATATAAATATTAACACAATACACAAACACACACACACACACACAGATTTCACAAGCGGAACTCACAAGAGTTACGTTACTTACTGTTAAATCCTGGCTGAGAACCGGTCACGTTTTTCGTCGGCCTAATAAATATGGCACACAATAAAAGCCTTCCACTTCAACCCACGATATTCTTCTTAGCCGCACCACAAAACGGTACACCATTATGCTGAAATGTAATAAATTCGCGCATTTTCATGTCGCCTTTTGACGTATTGTTCGCCATTTTACACAATAATGACGACGATTCATAGATATACAGAGTGTTCTAATAAAATATATACAAAAAAATAAAATATAATATTTTAATACTGAAAAATATGATTTATGATGATGTATGTATACTTGTGTAATTTAGATGGTGCAGTATATTTATTGTCATCCTGTATAATATATTCATTATTCGTTTTATTGTTGTAATTGAAACGAATGGTTCATATAAATTGTAGTATTTGTATAAACGCGAAATGTAGGACTTTATATATATCTTTTCATGTGGCACTTTCAATGCGCTATTATTGATATTAATGTTGTATTATAATATAGATATTCTCAATTCTGATTTTTGAATGATTATTATTTTTTTTTAATAATCAATAAAAAATAAATTGATATGAAAAATATTTTTATTATAATATCATATTCATATAGATATAGAAAAATTATCATAATCAATTAAAATTTTAAATAATAATATTATAATGATATAGATGAGATGAAAAATAATAAATAAATCAGTCTTAACGGTTGACGATTGTAAAAAGATATTTTTTTTTATTTCAAATAAAAAAGAATCGAGTTTGCAATAGAAAACGAAAAACCGGTCATTATTATTATATCGATTCATTGAGCGCGGATTTTCCTGTGACCTCAAAAAAAAAAATTATTATTATTATTGTTGAACATAAACCGCAATATTTAGGTTAACGACCGTAACAACTGTCATCCAGTTATCGAAACTGGCGAAACGAAGTGAATATTATCACGAGAAACATTTAGATATTTATCTGTTATATTGAAAATTTGTTAGATCTCATCGTAACCGATGAAATATTACTATGAAAAGTTGAAGAATTGGCTATTCGACGATATATAATATTTATTGATCTGAATGAAGTGTCATTATTCAAATGCTTAACGTTTAACGGTTACTTCGATATCTACGGTGATTGTCTTTACGGTAAACGATTGTATTACACTATATATTGTGTTCTTTATTAGACACTTGTCTTTGTTGTACATTATTATTATTATTATTATTATTATTTGCCGCGTATATTTTTATTATATATTTTTTTGAATACGAAGACCTCGTTTTCAGTTTCGATCGTCGTGAAAAATCATATCATCATCGACGTCAAATTCCGACTCCGCCTTCGTATCGTCAATTTGAAGAGTAACGACATCATCATCAACATCATCAGCAGCAGCAGCAGCAGTGTCGATTCGGAAGTCAGAATTGCATATCACGCATGTTTGACGCAAGTGAAATTTTAACGACTCTCTTTGTGGGTCAATCGAAACCAATAGTACGACGACATATATTTATATATATATATATATATATATATATATATATATATATATATATGTGTGTGTGTGTGTGTGTGTATGTTAGAACCGCGACGATAACATATGAAGAAGTCGATGACGGACTTCTGGTGAAATGGAATTTCGCCGACGTGTATCTTCTTTTCATCGCCGGATGGACAACACTTTCCATTGGCGACACGGCTAAAGAAAAGTGGGTGCCGCTTCGTATTGGGAACAAACCTCGGTCCTCGACGTCGTCTTCATCTTAGTAAGTCGTTCAACGTTATCATTATCATCATCGCGATCGTCGTCGTCGTCGTCACAGTCGTCGGCGCGATGAGGATGACGCGTTCGTCTCTTACGCAATACGACTCTTAACTTTCTATTCAAGATCAAATCTCGCGGAGAAGGCTGACCGTCGGTGCCATTGACCGATTGCCACGATGCAATTGACCTCTGTTTCGAGTACTTTTTTATTTTTTTATTTCGCTTTTCAATCGTGTCGTGTGTACGTTTCTGTTAATATATGTAACTCATTCGACGGTTGAAAGTTCTTTATCGAGGACAAAAATCGCCATTGAGGAACTTGAAGTATGATATATCTGGCACGGGAAAATCGCGATGTACCATTTAACTATCACATCCGAGATCTCGATAGATTTTCTAAATCTATGAATAGATTGAAACGAAACTGATATTTTGAATGATCTCTTCGAGAAGAATGATTCCTATATAATGAATAGAGAAATTCTATACCGAGATAAATTAAATATTCTTTTTATTCATATAATTCAACTTTAAAATATTAATATTATTATTTCACTCAATCAACAACAATTCGATAACGGAATAAAAACTTTATTTGACATATCATGAACTCGTATATTTTACTAACGAATACTAGTTTTTTATCAGATTTATGACTCAACACTTTCAATATTCCGAGTCTTTGCCATCATCACTATTACTGATAATGAAATTTATTATATATATATATATATATATATATATATATAAATATATAGATAATTCGGTCAAATCGTATGCGAATAAATTACGACTATGATTAAATTTAAATACGATAAAATCGATTGATATGGATATGAATATTCAATGTGAAGAAACTAAATTTTTGTCGTATATTTATTTAGAAGGAAAAAAACATAATCGGTGAAACGGCATCAGAGTTCATTAGCATAGAAAATTTTCATAGTAAAGTAGGCCTAACAAAATCGAATCTGTCATTTCGATAACCGGTGGTTATTGAACTCGACGTTTCTTAACTGAACTCTCGTTGACGGTTTTGTTATGATTTCGACGCCCTTCGTTTACGAATTCAATGGTAAATTTTATGAAAATTAAAAATATCTATATATAATCAAGCTTTAAAATTATATATAAATTATCATCTTTTATATATAGTATAAATTTTTCTAGAAAAATCAAATTTAATTTCATTTTTTATATATGATTTTTTTTTAATAAAAATATATGAGGTATATCTATTGTATATAATTTATATATTATATTAAATTTTATAAATATATTTTCTAAAAGTATATCTTTATATAAATATAGATGCATATGTAAAATTCGTTAAAAATGATTTTTTGTCAGCAATCTTCAATTTAATGAGTTAAAATAGTAAAATATGAAATATATACTATGATTATCAAAATTATATTCATATACTCTTATATATATATATAATATTCATCGTTTTTCTGAATTAATTTTTATCTATTTTTTTTAATATAATCTCTGGATCAAACGTACGACATTCGATCTAAATCATCATACTATGATAATAAAAATTAAGTTCACATACTTTCATAATTAATAATAATTATTTTTATGTTTAAAACAAAATTACAATAATTTTACATTGCTTTCTGAACGAATTTTAAATATAATTCCGTCTTAGCCGTCACCTTAATTAAATAATACACAATGCGAGAAATCTGAAAATACTATTCTCCGGATCAAAAGTAACGACATTCGATCTAAATCATCATACTATGATAATAAAAATTAAGTTCACATACTTTCATAATTAATAATAATTATTTTTATGTTTAAAACAAATTTACAATAATTTTACATTGCTTTCTGAACGAATTTTAAATATAATTCCGTCTTAACCGTCACCTTAATTAAATAATACACAATGCGTGAAATCTGAAAATACTATTCTCCGGATTAAAAGTAACGATATTCGATTCATTCGCAAATCGAGACCGTCAAAGCTCTAAACACCTTCATTCGGTGAAACGTGAAAAAAAAAAGTCTACGAAGTGAAAACGAACCGATGAACGACATTCGAGGAGAGGGACGAGAAGAAAGAAAGAAAAAAAGAAAAAAATATATAAATATATACACACACACACACACACACACACACACACACATACATACATACAAAAAAAAAATAAGAATCGAAAATGGATATCGTCGTCGTCGAAGCAATGAAGCGTGATCGATCGAAAGCGGGAAGAGAGCGACAACTTTCCGGGGTTGTTGGCCCGATGGCGCATAGTAACCTACTTGGCGAACGTTGCTCTTCTTGTTTATAAACACACTCGACATTAATGCACCAGTAACAGAGCTGTTACTGTCATTTTATGCTACAGCTGTTACTGACAATAATAATAATAATAATAAAAAAAATTCGATATGTAAAAGTGCGTTACCACCTTCATATTTCCACTATCGTATTACTGTAATACTTTTTTTTTTAATTCGATTCGATTCGATATATTTCAAAATATCTATATTCATAATAATATAATATTTTTATTTTAAATTAAATCATTTGAAATACAACTATTGATATTAATATTTAATAATACAATATTTTTAATCTGCTTATTATTTACTGCAATAATGTAATACATTATTATATTAGTATATTGTCAATATTAAACGTAATGTATTTTATTTTAAAATAAATTTGTTTTATCACATATTATATATATAAAATTTTACATTATAATAATAAAAATGCGATATATAAAAGGTTCAAATTTAATTAAAAAATATGATTATTAAATATTCATAATTCAATAATGTTTTATAAAAAAAAAATAATAATCTAAATATATAGAATATATCAATGAAAATTATGTATAATCTTAATTATTTTAAACAGATCTTTTATAATTTTTATTAGTATTAAAAATGATAATATTTCATCAAATAAATTATATTAAACGTATTCAATAATAATATTAATTATCATTTCATAAATAAGGAAAATTTTTCAATAATTCACGAACGCTTTTTCATAATGTTTATATAGGCCACACAATTATAGGGTCAGCGTTTTTTCATTATTATTATTATTTTTCATTTTCATATATTAAAAATATTTATATTATATCATATAATATCGTAAATTTAGACAAATTTTAATCGACAACGTCGAGTCGATCAATCGGAAAAGTTGACTGACGATGTCATAGAAAGCAAGCGATTTCCCCGGACAATGACGAGAGAGTGGTGTTTCCTCTCTCACACGTTTTCTCATATTGTCGACCTTGACTTTCTTCCTGACGATGAACCGTCTTCACCCATGTGAAGCGTTAGAAAACCTGTCTTTCTTGGACACATCTATCACGTTACACGATCGCCGATATGTTATAAGTTAAACGTGTGACTCACGTGAAACCGTTCGCTTTATCATCTTATACATCGTTAAAATATTGACACGAAAATATGCTAGAAATCATTTTATAAATACCTGACGTTTAATAAAATTAAAATAAAAATAATAATAATTATATAAAAATTAAGAAATAGTGCAATGACGTTATTGATCTTTATTTATTTATGATTTGATGTCATAATCGTTAATAATGGTCATTGTGCCAATTACAAAACTCAAAATTTTGATAAATATTTGCGGTTCATTTGTTCAAAATACACACATAAGATTACTTTATTTTTCGGTCGAATTCATTTTAAAAGGCAATATGAAGAACAAAGTCTGATATAGACTATTTCACAAGGAACGAAGTCTAAGCTAGCGATTCTTAAAATGAACCATATTTTACCATAGTTATAAGTGATTTAAAGTAATGAAAAATACCATAAAATTACAATAAATTTATTGTAATTTTAATATAAATATAAATATTTAGATTTTATGTGAATATTTAGAGAAAAATTGAAAATTTATAGAATATTTTATTTTACAATATTTAATTCTACGTATTATTTACGATTTTTAATATTGAGAAATGTAGATTTTATTATCTAATTTGTCTTCTAAGAATTTTCCTTGTATTGCAATTTAGCATTGTTAATTAATAGTCGACTCAGTTGCATCATTTGACACGATAATAGTATACGGATCATGTACAGGGTTATCATAAATTAACGCACATTTTTTATTCAATAAATTCGAACGAGTTCAATATTGCCACATATTGAATTTTTTTTTTTTAATCTTTCGATGGGTCATTGTTCCTACGATGATAACATACAAATGTATTTTTGACCGATAAGATAGAATTTTTGAACGGTCATTCGGTTATTTTTTTTTCTTGTTTAAAACTTTATTATAATATTGCGAGTGTGAATTGGAGTCATTGTATTGAAAAATTATGGTGAAAGATCAAATGAAAGCTTTTTCAAATCAAACTTCATACAAAATATATTTTTATTTTTATAGAGTATTGAAATATGATTTGATTATTGAAGTACATTTTTTAGTAATTGATTTTATTATAAAATATATTTTTGTTAGAAATATTAAAAAAAATATTTAAAAATAAATCAATTTCAGTAAAACTATTATTAATATTTATTATTAAATAATTAATATTATTTATTTTTAACTGAAAATATTTAATAAGTAACATTTATTTATGATTAACGTAATCCGGAAAATTCAACGATTAGTTGGAGAAAAATTCAACAGATGTCACTGCGTACATTCTACGAATTTTCCGTTACATCCCATAATAAAAAAAAATGCATATAACTATATAATCTAGAAATGATTGTTAAATATGCAGTAATTTATTACGCCCTTGATTATTATTGATACGATTTAAAGAAAACGCTCGTTGACGTCATCAGAATGGAATGGAAGGTGTTTTCTTCGTCGTTTTTTTTTCTCTTCTTTTCTGAAAGTTGAACGACTTTACTAAAATCAACAGGTTAACAATCGTAGGTGAATAACTGGAGAGACAGTCCAGTTTCTCTCGATGGAAGTGGATGACCTCTGAAGATTGAAAAAAATAATTTCATTGACCCTACAAGGACGACTATGGTCGTCGACATGTTGTCCCCTTACAAGAAATTCTACGAATATATACTTAAAAACTTTTATTCTTCGATAAATCAAATTTTTATAATGAAAACTTTTTAAATTCTATCAAAAATTTTAATCATTTATAATCAAAAAAATATTTTTTTTAATATCTATAAAACAATAGATTAATTCTTACAATTTTTCAAAAAATATTCTCATAAACATTCATAACAATATTATTTTATTACTACTATACATTTTTATTATATATAGTATTATATTTTTATATTAAAAATTAATGTAAATATTATTTAAAAAAAAATAACAATTTTTTCTTCAAATAGTAATGATATTCATTTCAACAAAGTCGTCGAGACGTTAAAAATGACAGAATATAAGAAACACAATGAGCGTTGACCCACTTTGAAAATTCACAAATTTCTCTTCCCGCATACAATTCGTCGGTAAATCATTTTCATGCCTTCGTGCCCCTTTTTTTCAGTACAATTATTAATATATAATATATATATATATATACGTTTTTCTCTCGTTCAGAGATCGTTGAACTTTTCGTAAAAGTGCATTAACGGACATAAACATGAATGCGTCGACATTTTTTTTCTTTTTCTTTTTTTTTTTTTTTTTTGGTCATTCTTCTTGTTAAATTCAAGAGCACTTTCTAAAAACGGATACGTAAAGGTTTCCAAATGCGAGATACGAATGTATAACGGAAATCGAATGAGTCAAAGAAAAATTATCATATATAATTTATATATATATATATACATATTTTTTTTTGTTCACGTAATTTTGACGTTTAAAGTGAAAAATTATGCTTTGTTGCGAAAAGTAACTGTATCGATTATCCGACTAAATTTTCTCAATTAGCTTATCTAAATTAGTCGAATATTTCAAATTCTTATTAAATTACCGTTTTATATATTGTTTACTACAAAATAAAAACAACAACAAAGTATATTAATATATCATTTATAACGGAAAAAAAATTTCGTTAATGAAAATGTTTTTCTTATTTCTCATATTTTCATTTGGAAAATAAATATATATATGGTATATATAACGTATGTGTGTTTGGTTTATATTTTTTAAATTCAACGAGATATTATTATTTTTTATTATTTCAAGATAAAATATCTTTATTTATACAAATTTATTTTCAACATTATAAATTGTGATCAAAAAAATATTATCAAAAATATATTATAAATATAAATTTTATAATTTGTTTTTTTATTTATATATATGGCATAAATAAAAAAAAATACGTACGCAATTTTAACGTCAGGTGTAACGGTTATCGTTTATTTTATAAATATATGTATACGATTTTTTTTTAAATGCGATATACTAATTAAAAATATTTTAGGCATAAAGGTTATTATGATAAGATTTAAATGACATTCATTTTTGACCGATGGTTTTATCGTAATTTTTTTTTCTTCGTTGTACTTTCACACGATTTGATAGTTTTGCTTTGTTTATTCGAATTCCGTTAATTCATATATAACGATTATTCATTATCTAGAATTTTTGACCGATTTTTTTTGTTTAATTATTCCGAGAAAAAAATATATTATGATATTTTCATTCATGCGTATTTTCGTTTCGTTGAAAATTATTTATAATATATCGTTTGATTTAATTTAAATTAATTTTTTATTATGATTAATATGAGGGATGATAAGACGCATTCTTTAACGGTGACGTGTTTATATTTAATTATGGTATTGAAACCTTCTAAATCCTTCAATTTAAAGAATGGATTATCGAGATTCAAGGGCGGTCAAAATGACTGTTTCGCAATAATGGAAAGTTATAAATGAATCACGATTAAAATTCTCGATTCGATTTGACATAAAAAAAAATCGATATGGAAAGATAGGCATTTCAACGAAAGGCTCGCTTTGATCGTCTAGTCCAGTGATAAAAAACCTGTGGCTTTAAGGCAGCATGTGGCCTTTCGTAATTTTTCTGTGCATTCTGACAATTTCGAAAATTTTAACACTAATGTACAAATTTACAGAGTATGAAGTGTTAGTACGGCCTTTTATCGTTTTACGTAAAAAAAACCTTAGAAATCAATGTTTTTATAATCAATTTAATTTATCTAGGTTTAAATATTTAAATATTTTCAATTTTTCATTTACCCAATTTTAAAAATTTTCCTTATTTTTAACACAGCCTCCATGAAAGACCATTGCTTAAATATTATTTTTATAAGCAAAAAGGTTCCCTACTACTGTCCTAGTCTTATTCAAATCGAATGTTAAAATTCAGGGTTGTCATATCTTAATAAAAATAAACTTATAAATACAAATTTATTTTTTATAAGAAATTAAAAAAAGAACATTAGTATGGAATATTTATGAGTTATTTTTTGCAATTCTATTTAGTATGGAATAGAATATTTAATTATTTTCATCTAATTAGAGACCGCTGTAATGACTAATTGGAATAGATAAAAATAGTAGTAACTTACATTTTTCTACTAAGAAAATCTTAAAATGTGGACTATATTTAATATTAGAAATTAATATTAGAAAATTAGAATTTTATATTAGAAAAAAATATTAATAATTTTATGAAAAGAAATTTTATTCTGATTATTAATTTAAATATAATTTCCCTTAATGTTTATGAGAAATAAATATAATTTTGAAAATAAATTGCAATATTGCAATTTTGAAATTATATATAATCGTAATTAAATTTACGTTAATCAAAATGAAATTATGATTTTCTCAGACGTTTTTAAATATTTCACACTAAATGATTATACCGTTAATCAACCAACCCTGATGACGCATCGATTTTGAATGACGCGGTTTAAAATTGAACCAGTCGAGTTCTCTGTTGAACTTATAGCAACGAATAGACAGACAGAAGAAAAAGGATAGACACGTAGAAAGAATGAGAAGGATACATGAAAAAAAAATGAAGAGAATGGCCCTTTATCAAGGACGTCTGCAGTCGGCTGTCAATTGAACTCGTCTGACATTATCAAAGTGACTATTATCATCGATTGTCTACAGCTTGTCGATATTTTTTTTTTTACATTCGTAAATCGAAATAGTTTTTAAGCCTTTTCCAATATTTTATTTAATATAGATATGTAAAAAAATATTTTAATATTTTAGAGTTTTGATGGTTTTTCTCGAAGTCAATATTAGATAGATTTTTAACCGTACATTTTGATTTTTTTTATAAGAGAACTATAGCTATTTTAAAATGAAGCACGTTTTAGAAATTAGAGATATTACAATATATTATAAAAAATACAAATGAATATCTGGGATGTGTTTCATTTCAATCGAATATTTTTTACTATACAAGGAAAATCTTAACCAAAAAATTTCTAAATTTAGGCGTTGAGAATTCGTAGAAAACGAATTAGGATAATGTATAAAGGTCCTTGCTCTCGTTGTGAAAAAAATGCATATCCAATTATATCATTGCCTTGCTTGATATTGCGGTTAAATTGAACTTGATTTATTTTTTATATAATATATTATATGAGGTCGGTAATAATGAACATTTTTTTTCAATATTTTTTTTATTATTTTATATATAATCTAAATATCGTAAAATTTAATCAGTTTCCTAAAGAGAAAAATAAATGACTCAAATTCAGAAGAATCAAAGCAATCATTTCATCGTCAGTATTTCTATTATATACTGGTGCATATATAAAAGTTTGAGAATCGCTGGCGTAGAATGTTCGGATGTTGCAATGCGACGTCGCGTCTCTATTGCGATCGCGTTCGGCAATGACCTGCTCGAGGGTCCATTCACCATCGGAAAGAAGTTATCGTAGACGAGGGTCATGACCAGGTATAAATATGGGCATGGACCATGAGGATATCCACTCTCGAAGCCTCGGGGGGCTGCTCTTTCAGACAATGCCCTCGTCTCGAAGACACCGACCTCGGGGTGGATGTTCCCGCTGACGAGCTCGCATCTTCTTATAACATCTGCCCGTTTTACAACCTTATATATATATATATATATATATATATATATATATATATATATATATATATATGGTATATATATATATATATATATATATGGTATATATATATATATATATATATATATTTTTTTTTTTTTTTTATTGAGTATGGTTTATTATAAAAAATATTTAAGTATTATTTTAAATAGATAAAATATTTTTATTATGAAAATATTCAAGTGTTTTTAATTTCGTTTGTTATTACAAAAAATATATACTCATTATACCTATTTAAAAAAATTTCTTTATAAACTTATTACATATAAATTAATAACTATATATATTCGATTTAAAATATTTCAATATAATTGCATTATTTTATTACTTAATAAATTATTATTGACTGAATCGATTAAAAAAAATATTAATTTTAATTATATTGGTATAGTATTTGTATTACGTTTATAAAATTGTTTTATTATTCAGCGGTCTCTTATATATATATATATATATATATATATATATATATATATATGTGTGTGTGTGTGTGTGTGTGTGTGTGTGTGTGGAAAAGGTAAAAAAGTGAAGATATTTTATCTCTAAAGTCGATCTATCTGAGTTTGACAATAGTTTTTTTTTCGTACAATTTTTAATGCGACCGTTTTCTAGAATATTCTGTCCATTTTTAGACGTTCTTTAGATTATATATTTATATTTAACCGTATTTTTTTTTTGTTGTATTGTAAGAGGAAACTCTAAAACGGTATAACCAAGAATGATGGAATAATAATTCTTCTCGGAATCGAAGCATTTAATAAAGTTGATAATGCATCTGTTGTTGAATAATTTATGATTTCGCTTCTATAACTCTCAATTTCGAATGATTCTGATTTTATACATCATATAGAATTAATTATCTATATCAATCTAAAAATAAAGTGTATTAAATATTGAAAAAAAATAACTATATAATTATTATTTATTTTATTGCATATGTTATGTTATCTATATAGAGACAATTAATATCATCGATAGATTAAATGATAAGATATGACAGAATCGTTTAATAATTGTACAATATTGAATATTAACGATAGATAAAATGTTATTTAACTGCAAACGTAGTTTGTGTGCGCGCAACACAGTTTGATATTATAATTTATATGAAAGAAAAATACTTAAAATGCATTAGTTGGATACACTACTTACAAATATTTGAAATTATAATCCTGTCCAGTCCACTTAATATAATCAAATGGGGAGAATAGAATAGAATATTTTATAAGGATTTAACCCTGAATTGTATTACAGTTTAAAATAAAAACAAGTAAAAATCATTAAATCATAATTATTATATTTAAATTTTTTTTTACCTCTTATCTTAATGTCAATAGAAAATTATAGTATTTTTTTGAATATTCAGAATTTTTAATATTATATTTTGTCCGATCAATGGTCAGTGATTTTTACAATTTTTTATACAATATTTACATCATTAATGCACTTGTAGCTTTTTTCCTTTTAATTCATATCATTCAAAATATAATCATACAAATTTTATATATATATATAATTTGTGTTATTGTAAAATTTTGGACGTATGACGGTTATTTTTCTCGACGATTCTCGTTCGAGTTACATTTTAAATTAATTCAGTTTCATTTTCTATTGTCGTCAGGACTGTCGTTTCAACAATATCCAGTTTTGTGAGATTTATCTTCTTCTGGATTCAAAGCATTATCCGAATTTGGTATACAGTTTTAGTTATCGTTTTATAGTTAATATAAACATGATAAAGTATTATATGAATATAAAATTAATTGTTTTTTTTTTTTTGAGTATTAATTCAAATTAATAAAATAGTTTGGAATTGGTATTACAAATTTATTTATTCAAAGAAATATATTTTTTTCAGAAATATTTAATTTATAAGACAAAGGTTATCTTTTATAAGGTGCATTGGTGTTTAATGGTAAACTCAATTTTAATTTATATTTTTTTTTCTTTGCTCTGCATATCATCGATTCG
Source organism: Leptonema lineaticorne (assembly GCA_024500535.1). Lineage (NCBI taxonomy): Eukaryota > Metazoa > Arthropoda > Insecta > Trichoptera > Hydropsychidae > Leptonema > Leptonema lineaticorne. The sequence continues at coordinate 962,860 of JANIJI010000012.1, read as the reverse complement.
CAATAAACAAACATGTATTACATTTTCAGATAACAACTGTTCAAAATGGATATTGTAATTAAAATGTTACTTATCTTTTTAATTACGACGTTAATAACGTTGTATATGACGAAAAAGAAAAAACCGAGTCGTCCGTTACCACCGGGACCAAACGGAATACCTATACTTGGATCACTGCATAAAATTGATCCGACCAGTCCTCACAAATCTTTTTTAAAATTTAATAAAGAATATTCAAAGAACGGTTTATTCGGTATACAATTGGGTAGCGTATATACAGTGGTTTTGACTAATTATTCAACTATAAAAGAAGCCCTAAGTCAGGACATTTTCATGGGAAGAGCACCGTTGTTTCTAACACACGGAATTATGAAAGGACACGGTAGATATTTTTATAATGTATATATAATAATATTATAAATAATATATATATATACATTTTTTTTTAAATTTTAATATTAGGTATAATCGCATCGGATGGAGCTTTATGGAAGGATCAAAGGAAATTAATGTCAGCATGGATGAGAGCTTTGGGTGCCGCTCGAGGTGCACAAAATCGTACACATCTTTTTTCACGTCTCGATACATCCGCTGATCTATTAGAAAAAGTAACAATGTGTAGATAATTATTACATTTTTTATTAGTAAATGTAATTTTTACTACAATTTGTGATATTAAATTTATTTAAAACGATCAAAATCTTGAATTCGAGTTCTAAAATCGATATATTTTAGAATACATTTTGAATAAATAATAATTCCTTTTATAAAATATTATAATTTTTATAGTATAAAATATGGTTTTAAATTAATATTCATATTATATAATTTTTTAGAATTTATTGAATGAAATGGATATCAAAAATGATATAGATATTTGTCCAATAACAACCAATGTGATAGCTAGAACAGTTTTTGAATTAGTTTATGGTGTATCATATAAAGAAAAAGATCCAGTTTGGGATTGGTTAATTCATATACAAGAAGAAGGCGTTAAAACGATGGGCGTGGCTGGAATATTAAATTTTCTACCATTTCTCAGGTTTATAATATTTATTTATACATCGATTGCACGTTTATTAAATTAATTTTTTAATATTCGTTTCGTTTCAATTAGATTCTTTTCATATTCCTTGAGACACACCATGAACACGATTGTTAACGGTCAAAGTCAAACGCACGAATTCGTCAAAAGCTACGCAAACATACGTAAAAAGCTGCTGAACGAAAAGAAAGGTTTGAATTTGGACTTCGATAATAAATCAACAGAAAACGAAATAGATTGTAAATCGTACGAAATTGAAAATAAAAATGTCACTATTCATAAATTTAAACCGACGTCACTCACTGTACACGATAGCGATTCTATAATAGATTTTTTCATGGAGGAACAGCAAAAGAGGAAACTAGCCGAAGATTTCGAAGGTTTGAAAAGGCTATCCGATACTCAGATGCATTTTTTCGTGTGCGATATGTTCGGTGCTTCTTTCGATACTTCAACCAATACACTCAATTGGTTTCTGTTTTTGATGGCTCACTATCCGAACGAACAGGTATTAATTATTTTTTTTAATCGTTTTAATTGTATTTAGGATTAGTTAAAGTATTCATATTTTATTTTTTAGGAAGCGGTTCGAAAAGAATTACATTCTATATGCGGAACAACAAAACCAGACATGAATAATATGCCTGATCTTCCATACGTTAGAGCAGCATTGTGTGAAACTCAACGATTTAGACCAGTTGTTCCTTTAGGTTTACCTCATGGAACTGTTGATGTATATATTTTATATTTATTTTATTTTTTTTATAATATTTAAACTATTATTATTATTAAAAAATATTTTAATAGGATGCTGAATTGGCTGGATACTTTATTCCAAAGGGAACTATGATTATGCCATTTTTATGGTGCATACATCATGATCCTGAAATATGGAAAGATCCTGAAGAGTTCCGTCCATCAAGATTTATTGATGCAGATGGAAAATTAATGCAACCTCCAAGTTTCCTGCCTTTCCAAAGCGGTATATTTATATATCAAGCTTCGATATATTTTCAATACATATCGATATCACTTTTTTTTTGTTCTATTTTAAGGAAAAAGAATGTGTCCTGGTGATGAATTTTCACGTATGATCCTGTTTATACTGGGTTCCAGACTTATTTCTCGTTATAGATTTGAGCTCATTGATAAAATTGAGAATAATGATGGAATTTTCGGTTTAACATTGGCTCCACCCAAATATTGTCTTAAAGTAACCAAATTATTCGATTGGTCATAAATGGATTTAGGAAATATATTGTAGTTTTTTTTTCAATTGTATTGCTTGCTTAAGCTTCAAATGTATCAAATTAAATAATTGTAAATTAAATGAAAAAAAGTTTTTTTTTCGAAAATATTTTTTATTTTTTTTATTATATTTTTCAAAACATTTTTTCTTACAAAAAAAAACATATTTCATCGCTACTTTTAGCTTAAAATTATTATGCATATAAACTATTATTTCTAACATTAGTAGTGATATGACAACTCCTGTGCTTGGTTAGTATTATTTTTGCATAACAAAAAAATACATATAACATAATTATTCAACTACATGGTCACATATGTACAAAAATATACATAATTTTATGTTTCACCTTTCACTTTTGTAAAAGAAAACATTAATTATCAAAAAAAAAATAAACTAATGGCAACTTGAATACTAGGTAAAAAAAAAGTACTAATGATCAATGAAATAATATTATGAATGTTAAATTGTTGAAAAATTTGATAATTAAAAAGTGAGCAATATTGTTTTTATTTTATATATATTTTTTTGAGAAGAACATTAATCGGACTAGTGATAAAAAATAACATTCATTATATTTTTTTTTATTACAAAATATATCAATTATTATGTGTGTGTATTTGTACTTTTAATACAATATCTACATGAATTCAATATGAATTCAACGCTTATTTAGTGCTATTGAGTGTGAAATAAAATGGCAAAAAATATTTTGTACCAAATTCAAAGAAAAAAATCTAGTATTAAAAAAAAATACACGCACATCTAGAGAGTCTGTCAGAGGTCGTTAACACGTAAAATATTTAATATATTAAATTTAACTTGACTAAAAAAAAAAATATAATAATAATAATAATAATTAAAAAAATAAAAAAAAGATATACCCCCTAAGAACGCTTACGGTTAAATTAAAAAATAAACTTATCTTACATTTTTTTGTATAATTCTATAAATAATGAACACTTCATATGCACAGCCACTAAATATATTGACATGTTATATACTCTCCTCTACTTTCGTTTTGTTCTTTCTCGTAAATTTGTACGATTGTCAAGAATCAAGTCCTTTTATTTATGCAATAAGTTTTTTTTTTTGTACGTCTCATATTTATAACTATCATTGAATACTCATTTTTATATATTTTGTTCGAATGTTTGTTATTTCTAGATATTTTGTTTTTGTTATTGTTGTTGTTGTTGATTTAATAAATAAAATTAATACTAAAATGTTTGTAGGAACAACTGTTACTGTATACCGTGCTCTGGGTGGCAGAAAAAAAAAAGAAATGTAAACCATTCAGTGAAATTAAAAATTTTACGATTATTGACTTTGTTGGATGAATACTGTTTGCGACGAATGGTCTTGTGTGTTATTTTCCAATTTTCAATGACAGCCGATGTTTCTCAAAAGTGTCGGCGGTAAGCACGTTTGAGACGTAGCCATTGGTCTAGGTGTTAATATCACTTTAAATGCATTAGGACTAATTGTGATTCCGGCGTTGCCTTCCAATGAAGGCACCGGTTCACCATCTGGCAGTGAAATGTTGAAAGTGTGTAAAATATTCGAGAAAAATAGGAAAAGTTCCATTCTAGCCAGCACATCACCCAGGCACATTCTTCTGCCGACACCGAACGGCATGAAATATTCAGGTTTATGAATACTTCCGCTGGCATCCATGAAGCGTTCCGGTCTGAATTGTTCAGGTTTATCCCAGAGCGTTGGATCCATGTGGACGCTGTTGATCAACGGTATGACTTGACAACCGGCAGGTATTAAATATCCATTCAAATTGACATCTCTGTTAAAAATATATATTAAATTTAATATAAATAAAATAATAATAATAAATTAAAATTTAAATGAAAAAATAAATATTTACTTAGTGGGCGTGTGAGTTGTAGCCAAAGGCACGATACTCGATCTTCTCAATGATTCTAAAATCGTAGTCTCCGTCACCGGTAGATAGTGAAGGTCTTCTATTCTTGGCAATCGTTCGCGGCCAATGACTTGATCCAATTCTTCTTGAACTTTCTTCATGGCCTCGGGGTTGCGCAACATAAATACAATCATCCATAGCAGCGTTGTTTTGATTGTTTCCATTCCGGCGGAGAAAAGATCGCCGATTATTTGCTTGATTTGTTTTTCTATATCGATCGAAAAGCAAAAAAAGAAAAAAAAACATACACGTTATAAAATCGATCGTCGCTAGTTTACTTTCGTTATTGATATGGCGAAAACAAATTCGATATCTTACCGTGGTCTTTTCCCTCGAACAGCTGCTGATCGCGACCTTCCTCTGTGGCTTTCTGAATCTCGGCCAAGTAAGTATCGATCAAATCGCGAATATTATTTGGATCGAACGTGATTTTATGTTCGTCGATGATTTCTTGATAAAATTGGAACATATCGTTGCGATTTTTTATGATCTTGTTTTTTACTAATAACTTACTAGGTAGATACTGTTAATCGATAAAAAAAACATATATATCATTAGTATTTACATTCGTAATAAATTTATTTTTTTCATTTTTTTTTAATAAATAATGCCTACCTGCCAAGTAGGAATATAATCGACGGTGTGAAGTTCACCGAAAAGACGCATTCCTTCTTCTATAAGACCGGTGAAATGCTTGAATCTGGGATCATCTAATGTGAAACGAATAGACATCATGATGCTGCAAATGACGTTGCTGACAGCAAGAGCCAACATTGGTGAAATATCGACCGGTTTGCCGTTGGTTGCATGAAGCGTGTCCAACAATTCGTTCACTTCGACCTGATGATTTCGCAATACATACATATACAATGATTTTTTTCTATTTTAAACATACATTAAAAAATAATGAATATGATCGAAAATTACCATAATTCTTTTTTCCATTTTTTGATGACTGTTACCCATGTAAGTCATGCCGAATTGACGTAGTTTTTCATGTAGAAATTTACGTTGTTCTTTCCATAGAGAACCTTTGCTGTTGATTATGCCTACGAAAATTAATAATATATATATATATATAAATATTATTTAAAAAATCGAGTTGTTACGCTTTTGCCGTAGAACACGTTCGGTCGTAGGTATTACGAACGTAGACGCCGCGGAAAATGTATAAATTATAATCGAGTGGAGGGGGTTTCGAGGGCGGGGCATTAATTAAACTCCGCCTACGAAACGCACGTGATTTTGACAGAGCCGGCGCCATAGTCGTGATCTCAAAATGTCACGCATTATTTATGAATTCACGGGCCGTGAAGGTTGTTGATAAATAAATGTTAGATAAACCGGTGACCGGTGCACCGTCGATGCATGTATTAATATATATATATATATATATATATATATATATATATATATATATATATATATATTGACGTGTATAAATTAATTTCACCTTTTTTTGCGAACAATTATAAGAATCTTACGAGATTGAACCGAATTAAAAATAAATGATAATTTTGGTTTTAATCGAAAGTTTTTATTTTTTTTTTTAATTTTTGACACCGTGAACGTCAAGCGTTCGTATTTAATGTTTGATAATTTAAAAATAAGCGAAGATTATTTATATTTATTTTTTTTATTTTTTTTATATACTTTAAAATATTGATAACAAATAAGACGACATTAATAAGTGATGAATTTTTGTACTGAATATGCATATATAAATAACGACCTAGTTATTATTTGATTTCAATTTTATTTTATGTCATTATATATATATATATATAATATCAGTTTTATTTTATATTACATATTCTAAATAAATAAATCGTAACCTACATTTAATTCTGAATTTTCAATTTGTGATATTTAAATTTTTAAATTTAACATTATTTTTACTGAATTCAATGATAATTATGAATAAAGAATACTATATTAGATATAAAAAATGTAAATTATTATTAATTATATTATATATATAGACGTATACAAAAATATCAAAATTGAGCTTTAAATTATTATTATATTAATGTTATAGAATATTTTTACAATTTTAATAATAATGAGAAAAAAATATAATCAAACTCGAAATCAATCAAAAAAAATTTTTTTTTATATGGTAAAAAAAATATAAATTTAATAGTACTCACCGAAACCATCAATAGTTTGCATGAATGGAGTATCCGGCCTGCTGGTGAATTCTTCGCGTCTGAAAGCATCCCTGATGATGCGATAATCGCTCAGGACCACGGTGAGCTGATTTCCAAGTCTGGCCGAAAACATGGGTCCATATTTGGAGGCAAGTGACAAATATTGATTGTGTTTGGCGCCGCCTTTCATGAACGCCAAATATCCAGCGATCGGCAATCCCCAAGGTCCTGGGGGAAGAGATTTGAGCTCTTGCCACCTGGTGAGAGCCCATCTTGCTAAAATTAGAGCACAGGCGAAAACGGCCCATGTACCGCCGCCCATCTTCCACGCCCACACTAAACCGGCCCAAACGAGCATTTTCAAAGTTCGTCCGGCTTTCTATATATCAGATCGACGATTGAAGTTTTGAGATTTCTTTTTTTTTTTGAAAAATGTTGAAATTTCGTCGACTTTATAATTCTTATATATATATATGTATATATATATATATATATATATATTTTGGACAAAGTTTTGCGTACAAGTGGTTCGCACGTGTGTCAACGTTTGTTACCAGTGCGACGACTATGCGTGTGGATGATGGCCTTGCTTGTTATATAGGCAGGGCTCCTGGTGGGGTTGGAGGGCAGGTCTTAGTGGTGTACGCCTTCGCCCCCACCGCGAAACACAGTTTCACGGTCACTGGACGACGCCGACTATGAAAAAGACGCTCTAGTGTTCGCCCGGTCGCCGGCTCTTCATCGTGAACCGCTTTCACCGCGACGAAAGTAACTCACTGTACACATACTCACACACACATGCATACGTCGTCGACATAGCTAAGTATTTTTCCACATGAAAAACAATAACAACCCCACTTTTCAAAAATCAGCTGAAAATTCATTTTCTAAATATATTTATACAAAATTTTTCAGATCTATAACTTCATTAAAAAAAACAAAACTGTAGTATATATATATATATATATATATATATATATATATATATATATATATATATATATATATATATATATATATATATATTAAAAATTATTTTTTCCAAAATCTATGATTCCATTTTATATGTTTGTAATAAGTTTCATACACTGAATAGATTCATGAAATTGTGATACATACAAAATTTTCTCAATAACTGGAGCACAACTATTTCCAATTTTCCAGTTTAAGACAATATTTTGTCACTCTTCTACTTGAGAAAATCAATTTTCCTCTTCAATAACAACATTATATAATATTAAAATCATTTTTTTTTTATTAATATTGTAATTATCAAGATTTCAATATAATATTAACATTCAAATATAGAAAAATAACATAACTACCCTTTTTGATCAATCTGCAACATAAATATCAAAATAAATTTAATATAATAATAATATACATATTTCAATTCGTAATTTGTGAATACGCTATCGCATTTTTTTTTCCATTAAATTTATATCTGTTTTGTATATAAAAATATATTTATTAACAACAAAATATGTTTCATATAAAAAGTGTAAGTGCCAAAATTGGAATTTGTACCGATAATATTATCAATTAAAAAGTATGAAAAAGTCAACATTAAAATATCAAAAAAAAATGTATCACTTTCGCCGTCGTTTTTTTTTTTGAATAAATTAATAATTTAGTAAATAAATATAACGCGCGTTTTTTTTTTCTTATGTATGATGTATGTGTGTACCATTGGCGTCATCGAGTCAACCGTTAACGACGCTAATAATGTTTGTTATTGCTGTTTATTCGACGATCGCATGGATATAATTTCATTGTTTAAATTGGTTCAAAACGATTTATTTTCGTTTTATCGAACGTTTATAAATCGTACGCGATAGTAAACAGATTTATTTCAAAATATCTAAACAAATCAATTTATTATATTTATATAAATTATCCTTCTATATAAATATATATTATATAATATATAGATTTTTTTTAACACTAAAATGTATTTTATAGATATTTTCAGGTTTTAAAATAGTTTATTCGCTTATTGGCAGCAGGTCACGGGTTCGAAAATTTGCAGTTCATAAATAAAAATATTTTTATATGATAAATTTTAATTGTTCATTCAAAAATAAAATTATAAACATATAGTAAAATTTATTTTCAATATTACATAGATTTTATATATTTTTTATGTTGTTTAAATTATATATTTATATTTTGTAAATATTTATAATGACATTATAATACAAAATTAATAACAATTGACGAGATAATTTGTAATTTATCAGACAATATATTGTAATAATTTTGATTATTAATAATTGAACCATATTGGATAGTAAATAATTAATCCCTAATAAATATTATTATTTCAATAATTTGTTAAAAATATAGTGTTTAAATAATATGTTTAATTGTAATATTTTGATATGTAAATTATTATTATATAAAATAAATATTTATAATAAAATTTCGACTATATATTTAAATTATAATAAAAACGATGTTTTTTTTTCTAATAAATATTACAACTCTCGAATTTCAATTCATCAGTTTCACTTATTGTCCAAACAATAAAATGAATACTATAGATTAATTTCAAAGAAAAAAAATATTAAATTTCTTTTTATGTACAAAAAAAAAACGACACACAAATCACCTTGAACATTCAAACGAGAGCCTATTTCGAACAACATTATAATTATTTTTTTTTCTCTTCATCGTGCACAACTCAGATAACTCATTATGCAACGCGTCATAATAAATCTCAAATCACCTTGAACGTGTGCGAAAATTCAAAATTAAATATACACACAAACACACACACACACACACATATATATATATATATATATATATATATATATATATATATATATAATTTCTTATACATGTTATTTCATGCAAAAGTGTAATGCAAACCATTTTATTTTTCATTTTAGCCTCTCTTTCGAAAATAAAAATGGCCACTCGATTATATATATATATATATATATATATATATATATATATATATATATATATATATATATATTTGTATGCGCGCGTGTAAATGTTTTTACACGCTGCTATTGAACCAGGAAATACGTATTTAGCATTGTTGAATTTGACGACGATTATTCGGCATTGCGTGATAATTATGCAAGTAATCGAATACATTACTATATATATATATATATATATATATATATATATATATATATATATATATATAATCAGCGCTTCTCAATCGGATATCGTAATGCGTTTAAATCGGATTAAATTATGAAAATAGCAGTTGAATAAAATTATGATTCTTGTGCAATTTTAATTTTGTTGTCGATGATATATATTATTTTACAATCACAAAATAAATAAAAATCATTAATGTTGTTAATAATTAAAAAAAAATTGGGAAGATCAGATTTGACAAAAAAATGTTGAATAGTATAGAAAGTAAATATGTAGTTTTACAACCCTCACAGGTATTTTTGGGGTTGTTGTATTTTTTTAGCGTTGAATAATCAATTTTTTTTGTTAAAGGATTTTATATATTTTTTAAATGGTAAAATGAAATTGAATTTAGTTTTTTTTTATATATTGATATAAATAATAATTGTAGTTTACATATTGAATTCACATCATATTATTTTCTATAAAGTAAATCAAAAAATTAATATAATAAAAATAAAAATAAAAACTATGTATATATAATCAAATATGAGGATAAGCTTGAACATTTTGTCAGTTTCATAAATTAATAATCAATATTAGATTACGATATTGAATATATAAATATAATATTATAATTTCATAAATATCTACTAATCTATTACCGTAAATACTGTCTTTAACTGCAATTAATCACCGTTAAAATGTACTTTTTCCACACAGAAAAAGTATTAGTCGAAAAGTAAGAACCATGAAAACTTAAATTAAACTTCAGTTAACTGGAACAGACAAAGATTATAACGGATAACTGATTTGAAAGATCGTCGAAACCGTGTCATTAACTAATTGCGTTTCGCTGTTCTTTATCTTGAAACATACAAATTCTACAATTAATATTATTTTAATTTTTATTTGTCATTCGATCCGATTAAATATAATATAAAAAAAAACACATGTATAATATTATACATGAATCTGAATCAACATTGAATCGTTATAATATATTAAATTCCGATTATATGGTTCAACATCATATGCATATCTATAAGTTACTGTCAGTGATATGAATTCAAGTCTCTAAATAAAAAATCACTAAAATAAATAAAAATTAATATTTGATCATTTTTCAAGTAAAATATAATACAATTCACCGTGTTAAAATTTTTAATTACTATTAAAATTATATTATTTATATATTTATTACATTCACAGTAACACATATAAACAATTGTTTATCATCGTTCCAAGGGTTTAAAGTTCTCGTACGATCAACATCCTTCCAAAAAGCTCAACGTTCTTTTTGTTAGGAAAAAATGGGTTCAATATCCTTGTACGTTTTCGGGTCGCTTTTTTTTTCATACCCCCACGAATTCTATCATATAACGATTTTTTAACGAAAAAAAAATATTCATGTAAATAAATAAATAAACCCAGATGGGATGTATTTGTTTGGATTACAGGTTTATTGAACTCGAATGTGCTTTGCAAATATATATATATATATACAGAAAAATAAGTCGGTCAAATTACTGACCATATTAAAAATAAGGATAACCGATTTTGATTGATATTTTTTTATAAATTTCGATACGTGTATGAATGTTTATTAATATAAAAAAATATTACTATAGTTATTATTAATATTTTATATTAAAAAAATATTTTTTATTGTATTTTAGAATATGTATAATAGTTAAGAAATGGTAGATTTAATGGGCGCCACACTATTTTTTTTTTTTTTTGCATAAAAACCTTAATGATATGTTTGCATTTTTTTTTCTATATAATTTATTATGGTAATTATTTAAAAATATTGTTTGTACAGTTATATGTTATGAATGTGAGATTTGGTTATTTTCAAGTGGAACAGCGGAAATCCTGAATTGCTTCAAAAGAAAATCGCTCATGAAGACATTTAGTCTTCTAAAATTGAATATGAACAATCAGATACAAAAACGAATTATACGTCTTGTATAAAGGAACCAAATGAATCAGTTTATCATAGAATTATTCATTCAAGATTTTCAGGTCATCGGTAAAGGTAACTGAGAAAATTGATTTCAAAAGATTATTAGAATAGAATGGTAAATAGAACTCGAAGCTCAAATTGAACAGTGAATGAATTATAAATAGCATATAATAGAAATTGTTATTTCGTCAAAAAGTGTCAACTTTGTAAAATTATACTTCGAATGAATGTAATGTCATAAATTTGATATAGTATAAATATTATTATTTGTGATTAACTACTGAGAATCAATATCGGTTTTTTTTTAGTCGAATGACGTAATAACAATATTACGTATTATACATGTTTATATTATAAAAATCCCTTCAAATACATACAATATATTAACGAATTTAATTTTTTTTTTTTACTTTATCAAGTCGATATCTGTTGTTGTGAAGTCGATGCGCTAATTCGATTATGCGTTTGCGTTGTTTGCCTATGAAATATCGTTTCCGATTTTAATTTCATCATTCCTATGACGACAATCAAATGTCAAACGTATTTCTATTTTGATCTTTTTTTTCCTTATAATATCTACAATATAAATAAATAAATATATATATATTTTTCGTTTGATAAAATCGGAGTTCATAGACCCGGTTATTGGCTCGTTGCATAATTGCATTTGACGTCATAGTTTCGCGCCTTTTCACAGATATTAACGACCCGTAACCAAACATTTCCTATCTAATCGACGTAAAATAGTATTAAAATTACCATATTTGTTCTAAACGTATTATTGAATAGGAACGCGATGCAGCTGTATACGATAAATCGTGTCTAATTATCGTCATCGTATTGTAATTACGCAATGCGGATAAAAAAAAAATCTGTTTCATCATATCGCATCTGTGTATGAATAAAGCTATAAATCGAAAGCTACCCTCTACAAAATATTGTCATCATTATTACTCTAATTATATCTTTCTTAACTTTTTAATATTATATTTTGTCTATCATCTTCTTCTTCACGCCGTCTTCTCAAAAAGGTTGACTATATTTTATCTATCTTATATCGAAAATTATTTAATCTATTTTCGTTCATCATTTCATATTTAAAGGTTATAAATAATTTGATATCATCGTTCTAATTTAGGAATAATATTTTTTTATAATCTATCTATTCTACTATTCCGTTTAATATGTTTTAATTTTTAATAAATATAATGACTAATACTATTTTGATTAATAATTTTGGTAAAATAAATAAAATTGATGTGGTTTTAGTTATTTAACTCACAAGAAAAAATAAATAAAGATAACCATTATAAAATATATATAAAAATCTATTTAATATAATTTTAATAAATATAACTTCAACTGTATAATATTATATTATATCAAATTATTGATAGCAAATACAAAAAATATAATAAATACGAGGTTTCCATGTCTCATAATTAATCATAAAAATAATAATAATATAAAATATTTCATATAAGATATTTAAATTAAAATATACATAAAAATGACACTTTCACATATATATTTTATAAATTAACAAAGTGTGACAGATAATCCTCTTTAATTTTAAATCATTTAAATCGCATTAAAATTTACGTAATATCATTGCGATTATTGCATTAATGAATTTTCAGATAATTTTCCTTATTATTCATACACAATCTTATAAAATTATAAATAGTGCTATTACACGAAATAAACACAAAAATATTTATAACATGGAATATTAAAATAGATCAAGGTTTTTTTTTAAATTTAATAATAATATTTTTTTTTACGTTTAAATATAAGTTGAATTACTGGATGCTGATAAATCGACAATAATAGCGCGGATAGGCTTTGAGTGTTGTCGAAATTAAAATATACATGTGTGGCTATGGCTTTTTTTTCTTTCAAAAAACTGTCTGGCTTGTTCAAAATATATACGATCTTGACCTCTACATGAATGAAGAAAAAAAATTGCAATTTAAAATGACTTTGCGAGACGTTCAAAAAAAAAATATATATATATCTGGTTATATTACGCTGCGATGCTCGTAAAATATAGCCGTTTGTTTACTAGACGTTTACTATTTATTATACTATAAACGTGAAATAATATAAATATATTTATTTATATATCGTTTATGTTTACGTAATGCTCTAATATGGGTATGTGTTGCAGTGCAATTTGTTCTGAACGATTTATGTAATTGATTATAAAATAAAAGATTCTCAATATTTTCTATCAAATATTTTATATTTTAAATAAAATTAAAATTAGACAAAAAAATCAATTTGTTCATATATTAAACATCTATCTTCAGAATATTTATGTTATTAATTTTATTTATACGGAAGTCGAAAATTGTTGATTTCATAAAATATAATATATTTTTTGACTTCATGAAAATAAAATAAAAAAAATATTTCTCATAAAAATATAAAAATATTTTATATTTAATGTAATTTTAAAGAGAATGAAAAAAAAATATTACACTGAAAAGATTTAAAAGGTTATGTTAATTATCATGGTTTAGTTAAATTGTATATGTATATATAATTTGTAATAAAAAGAAATTCATTATTGTATATATTATATATCTAGTGGCGTAACTGGATTTTTAGACCCTTAAATTCTAACTACACAGCCTCTACTTGCATTTTAATTAAATATAAGACTTTTTATATATAAATATTTTTTAAAAGCGCTCCTTAAAACTGGTGGACATAAAAGCGTTGTTTTCTTTAGATACGCCACTCTATATATATATATATGTCACTGATTCTCAAAACGTATTCTGATTTTTGTTCATATTTTACTATATATAGTAAAATGAAAACAATAAATTGTATAAAAAGTTTGATCGATACGAAAGGATCTATCGAACATTCTCGAACATCAAAACATCGACGAATCCTATTTATATCTATTTCTAGATCCTACTTCGACATCACCTCTAGGGCCTTCAAAACATTCTTATAATTAGAATAGGCTCAAAAAACTCAAAAAAAAAACACCACTTCAAAAATAGATGATAGAGCACAATAGCCGCTGGGTCAACGCAACATATAGGAATTCGACATACAACAAAAAAGTGTTTTGATGTTTCCTGGCGCTTGCATGATGCCAATGGCCTAACCGTGCGTTGATCTCTCGTTTAGTTGTTTGCGCCATTAAATATATATATATATATATATATATATATATATATATATATATATATATATATATATATATATATATATATATAAATATGGGGGCGCCGGGTTTTTTGCGTGTTTTTCTCGTGTTCGAAACCACCTTGAAATATTTTTCAACATACACCGGTTCGTTCGGTTCGTCTATTTATCGGTCTGTTTGTGCGAAACGCGAACTGAAATTTAAGAAAAAAGGGAGTATTGTATATATATATATATATATATATATATATATATATATATATATATATATATATTTCATATGTCGTTGTTTGGTCTTTTAATCTGTTCAACGTCGATGAAGACGACGAAGATCTGTCAGCTTCTGCGTCACGTCATGAATGCGTGTTGTTCTTTGAATGGAGAAAAATTACGTTGTTGTTATTTTTTTTATTATTATAATAATAATAATAATAATAATAAATAGTCATAAATGTGACATTTATATTTATTTTTTGGCCAAAAAAAATAGATTTTTTAAATAAATGAAAATTAAAAATTTTGTCATTTTCGTATTTAAAATTATAATAATAGATATTTTTTTTCTATACAAATTAATTAAACGATTAACAATTGTAATTTTTTTGAGCATTTTCAACATCATATTTCCTTTAAATTAAACTCGTAAATAAATTGAAAAAAAAATCTTATTATATATATTTCAAATTATTTCTTTTATATATCATATCCAATCATCAATAAATATATTAACATAATTTTATTATTAAAAATATTTTTAACACTGACTAAATCATACACAATATATAAATATTTCGATATAATTTATTCACCCTTATTAACAATTATTAATACATAATATTCACATCATTCGTTTTTTGTTTTTGATCGTCAAAGTTTATTTAGCCAATTTTCTGACGTTTCATTGAAAAATATTTGATTGTATTTTTTTATTATTTATGATGCGGTTTGAATCCGAAATATTTTTATGCTCAATTGCCCATAATAATAATAACTGTTAAACTATCAAGGTCGACAATTAGTTGAACTACCGCTGCTAAAAATAGTAAATCTTTCATTATTTTTATATATAGTCAATCAATGATCTCATATAAATAATGCCATGATAATGCTTTTATTACTATAATAAAAAAATATGATAATTATTTAGAAAATATTATAATAAATTCTAGCGCTACATTTTAAAATATTGAATTATACATGTATATGAAAATTTAATATATTATATTAAATATATATATACAATTTTTATTGTGATTTTAAAACATACAAAGATTCTTCTTACATGAAAATGAACTATCAATCTATATTTTAAACATATTTTTTTATATATCAATAATCAATTGATCTATCAACGATATTTAAATATATAGAAAATTTCTAGATTAGAAAAAAAAATCAATTTATATTATATAATTAATCAAACGATTTACAATACTATAATAATAAATTTTAAAAATTGTATTAAAAAAATATTGATTAATAAAATATCATTAACAATAACATATACAATATAAATTTTTATTTTTGTATATAAATTAATGTTAATCGCTTATATTGCTAATGTATAACATCGTTCACATTAAATACCTGTCATCAATCTACTTCTACTAATGAACACTATTTTTTTTCACGTTCAATTTCAGCTTCATGAACACATTTTTTTTTTTATCACCATTAATACATTTTTATATTCCATAATTTATCATCATCAAAACTTTTCGGAACACAAGGTCGTATTCATATAAAAATTTATATTATATATTTTTTTCACGCTTTTTATTATTTCAACGCTTTATATTTATAATATAAATCTAACACGCTGATCATAAATTAGTAGAAACAATAGGCAATAATTTATAAACGCATCGATTGTTTAGTCGAATAATTTATTATAATTATTACGTATTTATATATTCTATAGATGATCAATTTTGATATATTTTGAATCTGATAATAGACGATAAATTAATATTATGTAATATATTTTAAAAAAATATAAGGTCAGAATAATTTAAAAAAAATTGTCATGATCTATGAAAAATGATATATATTTAGTTGCCTTGAATGAAATCGAAATTTTAAACTTTGATTGATACAAAGCGTTCTATTATATTAAATTGATCGACTTATATTATAACAAGGAAATGCAAGTGCTCTTTCAATGTCAATAATGTATACGATCGATATATCGTAAATTGAACACGAAGAACTATTCTGGCCTAGGATGAATTTAACAGGTTAAAAAGAATGACATTATGAAATTGCAGCAATCTCGAACAATACATATCAAGGTTGATGTGGTGCAAAAAGGAAAAATTGAATAATGTTTGTCTACATTGTATATACGATTGCACTGTCCATCTTAATGATTTTTATACAATGAGACTCAGAATATGATCACAATCACTAATTATTTCCTATTTATCAAAAAAAAAAAAAAAGAAAAGTGAATAAAATATATTTTAGTTAAATAGAATCAATCGATTTGTGCTCAAGAGATTGATCCAACCAAATAACAATGCATTTTTTATATCGTTAAATATTTTAAAATGTCCTTTAATAAAACATACTAACGATTTATTTTAAAATCCTAAAATTACTACTTTTAAAAAATTTTAAACTTTGTCAAAATTTCTTCATCGATTAACGCAAAATATTTATGTTATTTTATATAGAGATGAGTTATCGGAAAAATATTGATAATAAACATTTTTTTTTAATGAAAAAAAAAAGTTTAAGTACTACAGAAATTTCTTCAGTGTCAAATAAAATTTGAAGTAAAATATGACGTTAACATTTTTCCAAAATTAAAGTTCATATTTTTTTCAAAATAGTTACGTTGATTCATCACAGGTTTTCCACAATATTTTCAGACGAATTTAAAATAATATCTTTTAATATAATTCCAACTAAACTCAGTTCTAGATAATTGAAATTTAACACGAATCAAAACACATAAAGTTCAAAAATAAAACGGTTGACCCCGTTGTAACCGTAAATAAGGGATTTATATATATATATATATATATATATATATATATATATATATATATATATATATATATATATATATATATATATCATCCATATAAATAAATAATTATTAACATATTATTTGTCTTCGCTGTCGTATTATACGTTTTTAATTTTTATTTATTTTTTATTTTTTTGGTCAATATTTTGTACGACACTTGATTGTGTATTATTGTTATTGTTGTTGACGTCGATGTTGTTGTCGTAACGTCGTCGACGGTAACTAATATGATAGGGCAACATTGACATTTGTCAAATGTGAACAATAACAAACACAAGACGAATTCATCAAGATGTTATAAACGTTCAGTTTTTTTTTTTTTTTTTTTTGCTATATACCAAAGTGACTCTTAAATGATGAATAACGTTATTATTGTATCATAATAACGATGCAAGAAAAAAATAAATAAATAAAATAAGATCAAAAATTAAATGCGTAATGTCAACAATGGAATTTTTTTCAATTTAACCAATGTATATTATTATGAAAAAAAATAATCTAAGATACTAATTTATTAAAAATAATGGATATTTTTAATATATTTTATACCTAGAATTATATTTAGATTGATAGACAAGTTTTAAAATTTCTTAGTATTCACCTTAATTTATTATATCGATACATTTTTTTTTAATATATATTTATTATTATATACCGTTTAAAGTTGAAAAACGATCGTAATGAATAATGACATATTTCTATTGAGATAATTATAACTTTTTTTTTAGAACTACAAAGAATATTTAAATAATTTATAATAATTAAAAAAATATTTTTTTATAATTCTATGTACTTTATAAATTTAGATTGAAATAAAAAAAAATAATTCATTGATCTTTTTTTTCTAAAAAAAAATCTATTAAACTATTATAAATAGACTATATAAATGCTACATTTAATAAAATGAATAAAATCGATTTATTTTATTTTATTTTATTTTTTTTTTTTTTTTTTGAAAAATTATCTATCGGCAACGAATCATTAACAACGGTGACACCTTATCGTACAAACTAATTTGTGCATAATAAATACACAATTCGATCTATAAACACGCGAGAATAATGACCCCAGTCCGATGTTTTCGACTGTAATTTAAATAATTTGTAATTATTTATCGTGTTTTCGTATTTCGAATATCATATAAGCGACCTTTGAATCCGTAACTGACCACACCAACCGAACCCAACAAAGTTTACGCGTACAACGTCGGGCCGTTAACGTCTTTCGACGAATATTTATTTTATTTATTTTTTTTTTATTCTAATTGAATCATTATTTGTTCTGGATAAACATATTGTTTTCGATTGTCCATATGCACTTATAAAATAAAAAAATATTCCATACCGGTTATCGATTTTATATATAAAATCGGGCAATTTTGCGAACGATACACCGACTTTTGACATGTGTTTTTTTTTCATAATCTAAAATCAGACTTTGATCGAATGAAACACCTGGTTTATTATATATAAATATTTATTATGCCGATTTGAATTATAATCTTATAATGAGTCATGCTATAACAAAAAAAAATATCACTGTATCAAATATTTAATTTTTCAATTAAATTGTTATCAAATTCCATATATATTTTAAGGTCGAATATAAACGCCACAACAAAAATTAATTACCTTAATGTTATTTTAAGATAATAAAAAAAAAATGAACATTATCACAGATCCCTTCTAATTTGCGGAACTTCTAAACACATTTAATACGTTTTATAAATAGATATATTTTTTTCCAATTACACAAATAGATTTTTAAGATTATATATATATATATTTTTTTTTTTCAATATTCAGTACAATTTTCTTACAATCGAACCACGTGTATCGTTGGCCGAAGGTTTTCCGCAATTCAATTCCGCAAACCTCAGAGGTCTTCGTACTCAATTTTTAACTGTTCAACGCGAAAATTGAAACGATTCGAATTCCTATCGAATAAAAGGTCACACAAACAAAATGAAAAACGAGGAAAAAAATTGTATGTAAACAAAACGTATCTCGTGTAACAATAAAACATGCTCCGCAACAAGGGATAAGATGTTTACTTTGACGTAGCAATGAGTCAGCATCAGAATTCATCATTAGACATGTTATTATATATATATATATATATATATATATATATATATATATATATATATATATATATATATATATACGATAATTTGTTATTAAATTAATTTTTTTATATATATATGGTATACTATATTAGTTAATTTGACCGTTTATATTTGAAAATAAATAAATATTTCCTTAATTAAATATGTATTATATCATATTTTGAAGTGTAAATCTATACGATAATTCGTTAATGAAACACCAAACATAGAAGTAAATAAATATTATATTACTATTAAAAGTATATAAATATCATGGACAAATAAATTTTTGAATAAAAATATAAAAATAAATGGTGTTTTTTTTTTAGGCAATTACTAAGAATATAAAGGAATTATTAAAATGTCTTCCTCTTTTTTTTATGATAATTAGTTAAAATAACAAATATAAAAATACATAAAAAATTTTAGAGTCTCTTAGTTATCAGTTTTGGAATATATTAATCGTTATTTTTCATATTATATTATATATATATATATATATTAAAAAAATAAATTGTAAAATTAGTAGTACAATAGTCTTTTTATTACAGCTAGATTTTGTTCCATAATTAATTCATAAAATATCTTCAAATATTGTTATATATATAATAACGTGTATATTTTTATAGAATCGTATATATATTTTAAATTAATATTAAAATTTAGGTCTCCAATGAAAATCTTTTTATCATAAATTTTTATATGCCACGAATGATTTTTTTTTCTAAACATAGCAATTATATTTATAATAACAATTAAGAATGTGAAATCATTCAAATAATTTTCCCATCGGATCGAAAATAAGGAAGGGAGCTTTTTTTTTAAAAAAAAAAAAAATAAGGAACGAGCTTTGCGTGCAAACTATAACTGAATATTATCATGCAATTGTATCGTTTGCTGTTTTTGTTGTTCCAAATTTGCTCCGTTGAATGGTTCAAGGTTAAACACTGATGATTACTGACCTTAAACATTGAATAAATTGATGAAATGCGCCGAGTGTCAATTATCTTTGTATGACATTGTAGAATTATAACAAAATGATGATGATATATACGGTATATAGCAAGAAAACACTTTTTTTAATATACGTATAAACACCGTAAAATTTCCATTATATTCGCACGTTTAATCTATTTTTTTTTTCATGATTATCATTGTTATTAATGAATATATATATATATATATATATATATATATATATATATATATATATATATATATATATATATATATATATATATATATATATATTAAACAATATAATTCTACAAAAATAACTAAAATTAATAATTATTTTATATATTTAGAAATAGAAAAGTCGAATGTATATATAGAAGAAATTCAATAAGTGTGTATTAATTTATTTTCAATCTAATCTATTAATAAAAAATAATGTAATTAAAATAATAAAATTATCAATTATGTATAATATCTTAATATGTCAAAAAAATGGTATCATACGTCTTAGAAAAAAAAAAATTTTTTTTCTGAAATTTATACTCAAATTATTCATATATAATATATATTTTCAGAACAAAGAATGCATTAAAATTATATATTAAATAAAAATTGATTTTTTCTATTTATTGCAAATGGTTTCAAGTTTTCGTACCACCTGCACATATTTACATATAAAATGCAATAAAAAATATATTTTTTTTGTCGTCACCTTCCTTTTGGTGAACGCTATATCGTCCATCTGGCAACTAGTTTTCTGTTATAGCACGCCTTAATATATTACGTCGTATTACGATTCATTATTATCCTGATATATATATATATATATATATATATATATATATATATATATATATATATATATGTAAATATATATTAATGATATGACGTAAGAGACGATGAATTCGCGTCATACACTTTTCGGCGAAATTGCGGCTCGGTTGTTTTTCTATATGCGGCTTAAATATTTTTGTCTAAACGGAAAATTTGTAAAAAATATATATATATATATACATATATTATTTGAAAAGGTGATTCACTCGTTTCGTCTGGAGATTAAACGAATATGCTAATTTGTTTTGAACGCTTTTACTTTTCACCGTACGTCGATTATTCGAATTTATCTGTTTGTTTGCTGCGATATATAATTGAAAAAAATATTGAAGCATAATTTTATAATGAATATATATATATATATATATATATATATATAATTTATGATTTTATCAAAATATATCTAGTCATGTATATAAAATTAACATTAATAATTTCTAAAAGTTATTTTTTAACTATGACTAAAATTAGAAATTAAATACTAAAATTAAATTTCGTCCAATTTTAATACATTTAATCGAAATTAATATAAATTAAAAAAAAAGTATTATTATCAATGATTTTATATTCAAAGCTATGACTAATTTTTATGTAATTTTCCGTTTGATTCATAGTCATTCATCCCACGTATATATATATATATATATATATATATATATATATATATATATATATATATATATATATATATATATATATACCTTCGTTAAATCAGATTTTTTTAATTTTGCTACAAGTCATTTAATATAAAAAAATATATTTTATAATTATGATTTTTTTTCATTTATATTCGAAATTTCTTAAATTATTTATAAATTGTTCCTTTTTATAAAGTATCAATTTTTCGACATTCAAACTTTCATAATCAAAAATAAAATAATATTATGAAATGATTATCAATTTATAAATAATTACCGATAACAACTGACGTACAACGATTGAAGGGTTGATTCGCAGCATTTCGCAGCAGAAACCAATAAAACTGCAATTTGGTTTCCAATTAACTCGCACGCTGCGTAATACTGCCGCTGCAATTATATTCATATCAAAATTTCATCAAGCGAAACAAAACATAATTCATCGGAAAATAACACGTAATAAATTAACAACGATAATAAATAAATAAATAAATAAATAAATATATATATATATATATATATATATATATATATATATATATATATATATATATATATATATATATATATATATATATATATATATATATATATAAATAAATAAAACACGGCTCGCTTCCAGACGCGTGTAGAACAAGTTTTTTTTTGCGCGCTCGACTGCAAAAAAAATCGTATATAAAAAAAATCCGATACGAAAATTCTCATCTCTTATCTGGTCTGTTTTTCTTCGAAATAGGTCAAGGTCGATTCTTGGAAATCCTGTGGGATTTTTCTATTTTATATCAGCGGTGTCAAATGAAATTTTTAATATAGTAAACTGAATAAACATAATATTATATGACTTTTCATCACAATAGATTTTTTTTCTATTGCAATAAAAAATACATAAACATTAAAAAAATATAAATATAAAATATTGTTTTAATTATATTAAAAAATACTTGATTTATTATAATAAAAAAATAAAATATATAATAAAAATTGGTCGCGTAACGTTGATTTTTTATATAGAAAAGTAATATGAATAGTTGTAAAAATAATGTAATTCATTTAATTTTCATCCCTATTTCATTTAATGACAAAAATTATAATTACTAATCATTTAGTGGTGCAATGACCTTTTTGCACGATTCATTCTCAAAATTAATTTCCGATTTATTTATATTACTTTTTATTACATTTTTCTATTTAAATAATAATAATCATCATTGTTAACCGAATACATAAAATCAAAATACAATAATAATAAAAAAAAAAAGTATAAACAGATATATGTTTTAATTCTAGGTAATATAAATATGTAAAACTATTCCGCGAATATATCGTTTCATAATAAAAACTATTCCGACGAAATAATAATATAATAGTTATGCATAGATTGCAACTGACATCACGAAACATTTTTATCCTGTTAAATTGACAATTATTAAATTTAAATCATATCTAAAATTTTAAAGAATAATTTATTAAAAAAATTGTCTATTCTGCAACTTATTTCGATATCGAAATTAAACCAATTGTATAAACAATACGTTCATTTAAAATTTTAATTCTAATTTAATATGAAATTTTATAGACGTTTAATCTGTATAAACATCGATGATTCATAATATATGTATGTTAAAACTGTTCTAATTTTATTTAATATTTTGATATTTTCAATAATTTTCATCAATTAAATGATTTGTAAAATGTTGTCAATCACAATAATCGATCTGTTTGTCGAAAAAGGTTATCGATCTCTGATTCTCGCACATAATCGAATTATATCATCACCGTCGACACGCGTAACACTCGTTATGGCATTATTTAGAATCGTAATAAGATAATTATGGTTATTTATTGGTGTTTTTTTTTTTTTTTTTTTAATATTTATTATTTATTGCCCGAGGGCAGTGCGATAGATAAGACGACTCGGGGTCTACGGCCTCCGCTGATAACTGAAGGCCGTCCGGCACGAGTGCACACGTCTTGCAATGCGGATGTTGTTTGTTTTTACAATACTTGGAACGAGCACCACTCGTTTTAATGTTTTATTATTATTATTATTATTATTGTAGTGGTAAAAAAAATAAAAGCACGCGCTTGAAAGTGTGCGTGAAACTCGGTTGTTCGAAAGAAATGTCGTTTCGTAATACGGACTCCACCCCAAAAAAAAAAAAAAAAAAAAATATATATATATATATATATATCGTTCGCAAGGTCGTTTCATGTCAGATAATTTGTAAATTGGCAATTTTTATTTTCATTGAAGGCTCAAGGGTTTTTGTTTTTTGCAAAAAAAAAAGACGATATTTTTAAAATGAAATATGTATTGAAATGATGCAACAGCATCTTCTGGACGATTCTTGATGATAATGATAATATTATTCTTAATAAAATTAAAATGTATTATTTATTTTTTTTTTGTATTTCAAACAATAATATTAAAAAAAAGAATAATAATGCTCACATAGGTGTGGACCTTAAAGGGTTAAAACTATAACAAAATCTATGAAATATTTTAATTGTTTATTCAAATAATTTTATATATATTCAAAATGAATGACATAGATAATTATTAAAATCTAAAGGGTAGAAAGACGATTGATTTATAATTATATAAAATAAAAGATTTTGAACTTATTATATGTATATAATAATTTGTATTATAATAAATACAATAATCTAATTAGTAATTTAATATGCATTTAAGATGTTAATTAAAATAAAAATAGTTTTCCAAAAAAATATATAATATTAATCAGTCCTATATATATGTATATATATATATATATATATATATATATATATATATATATATATATATATATATATATATATATATATATATATATATATTCTAATGAAACAATCTTCTCATATATTTGTCTTAATTCTTTTCTATCTATTTACTGTCAAATTTATACCAATAATTCTGACAACTATAAATTTAAGTAATCATTGTTATAAAAAAAAATCGTAAATCAGAACAAAATATTTCATCAAAACTTCCATCACGATTATTATTGACATATTAAAAAGCATTTTTAATTCCGATAACTTAAATAACAATTATTAATAATTTAAAATATATACCATAATACAATTTGAACACTTTCCAATCACAATATATAAAGATCCATTTAACTGAAACATGACCAATCAAAAAAAAAAATAAATAAATAAATAAAAATCCAATAGTTTCGCTCGCTTTATACCGCCTTTATAATAATCTAGTATAGGTTAATTGGGCAAAAACACCATTGCCATAATAAATTGCCGTGGAATTTTAACTGCGATGCGTTTAATTTTTGCGGGGGATGAACCTCACAACATTTCAAGGTCCACAATCATCTCGTTACTATATTTATTGTAAACATGAACACGCCAAGAAGGCATTCGTCTATTCATCATAATCGCGGTCAGAGTGCAGCCATCAGTCTTCATCAGATGATTGCTATGAACGTATACTTTCTTAGTATATATTAATAAATAAATATATATATATATATATATATATTTACATAAATATATATGATTTAAAATTAAAATATAATTCAGCATTCAGATCTTTCCTTATAAGGTCGACTTGGTCAAAATTAGATTTCCGCGAAAGCCTTAAATTTTGAATGAAGCGTGACTGGAAATTGATAAGTCTCGGAATTATCGATGATTACTGAGTCTTCGGCCTATTTCGAAGAACATCTCCGGGACTCGTTCGGCATTTCTCGGTATGTTTCTGAATGAGAAATGACGTTTTTTTCCTGAACTTGAATGCACTTGACCTTGAAAACGACGCGCGCCTTTTAAAATAAGGCTCTATATACAACATCTACATGACGTCCTCGACTTTCAAACATCTAATCGGTTTATTTTATTTATTATTATTTTATTCTATTCACTTCTTTAATCGTTTATATGTATATAAATATTATACATAAGAAGGCGTGTTTGTATATATATATATATATATATATATATATATATATATATATATATATATATAAATCAGAGGTTTTTAATTTGTTATAAAAATATAATATTTTTAATATAAGACTGAAAAATATTAATAAATAAAATAGTTTGATTCATTTATTTTTATTATATATATATATATATATATATATATATATATATATATATAAATTTAAAAATGATTTTTTTAAATATTAAAAAAAATGTATATAGGTCATAATATATATATAAATTTAAATTTTACATTATTTAGACTTTCAGTCGTGAAACGTTCCAAACTGATAGAATTTATTACGGCAATAATATCGAAGACGTCTTTCGGATTAATTATGACGCTAATTAATTTTTAAAAGCGTTCCAATGCGATACTTAAAGAGTCCGAAAAAAGACCACCTCGTATGTGTGTATTTTTTAATTTTATTTATTTTATTTATTTTTTGAAAACATCGCATTGTGTTCGAAAATGTCAAAAAGAAAAGACGGCAACAATAAGAAAAAAGAAATCGCAAAAAGCCTCATCTCGACAAAGTCAACGAGGTTATGCTATGTCAATGCTAAAAGTTCGTCTATTTTGAAATAATAAAATTACATCATCAACAGATTTACATGTTCAGCGCTTTATTCAAAGAGTCAAAAATGAATAATGAAAAGATTGCATTCATATACAGGTGCTCTAAAAATTTGTAAATATAAAAATATATTTTTATTTTTGATATTCTATATATCAAAAAAAAATGTCTGATACTTTAAATACAATTTAGTGGAGCTAAATTTGGTGAATATGGAGAAAACAATGATATAAATATTATACAATTTTTTTATATGAACATCGATTATTTGTACATAATACAATGACGACTAATAAGCAAATAGCAAAATAGCAAATTCAATATAGCACCATAGAATAATATTGCATCATAGTTAAATTATGAGATGCGGTGCAATTCTTCTAACTGGAGCGTCAACTGATGACTTCATTGTTATTCTAATAGCAATTTGCATAATATATATATTTGCATCATAGTGCAATGAACTATTCTAGTTGAAAACTATGCTATATTTTAAATAAATAAGGAGTAAATTACAATACTTATTTATTGTCCGGTGTATGATTTTTTATGCCTAATAAAGGAAAGAACATAATAGTATATATTTTTCAATTACAATTTACATAAAAAATATATTATAATACAAAAATTTATTATATATATATATATAACATATTTAAATCATATTTTTGTAATATATAATTAATGTAAAAAGGTTCACAATTATTGATCCAACACCTGTTTATAAAATTTAATACACGTGCTACGAATGCGAAAAATGATAAATTTTACCATATAAAAAAATGAAATTATTTTTAATTTAGTTATTTAATACATATAAATATTATTTAATTAATTCGTCGATAACATAATTATAATATAATATAACGAAATTCAATGAGGGGAAAAAAATATATTTACTGGCGCCATTACTTTTTATGAACCCCCCTTTTCGACTAAACACGAATAATAATTATTCGCGTTATTCTAATCGCTGTGAAAAAAAAACACATTTAATCGACGATTTAGATTACGAAAAAAAAAAGTTTATAATTGCTAATGTTCATACAGTAGCTTAATAGTTAAAATTACATAGCCATGTGTGTATAATATTTTTTTTTATATATTTATTTTTCTAATCATCGAGTCCTATATTTATGACCTTTAATATAAAAAAAATAACCATTTATTACAAACACGTTTGTTCACAAAAAATAATAATAATTGCTAATATTTATCACAAGACAATATTCAATATTTAATATTGGTCGAATATTCAAGATATTTTACATTAAATTAATTAGTTATGATTCAGATTAAATCTGAATGATTTATTAATAATAATAAAAAAATATATATATAATGCTATTTATGATCGATATATTATATACTATATTATACTCGTTGTTCAAGTAGAACTCGAGTCCAAATATGGACTGATTTTTCAATGTCCAAATAATGCCCACTCTCCTCGTACATTTTAGACGTTTCTACGTAATAAAAATTATTTCAACAACCGGATTTTTTATATTATTCATTCACAACAAGGCGCCGCTTCCATAAATTAAAATATATAGTAGATATCGATCATCCTTGAACCTCGCATTCATCTCATTACAATTTTTTCATCTATTCAATCGAAAAGTTTCCAAGAAACGCCAACGATTCCATTAAAAATATTTCAATATAATATTCAATAACTATGATAAACATTTTTACAAAATAATAAAGTAACCAAAAAAAAAAAAATTTTTTTCCATACACATTAAACATCATTTAACACACTCATATTTTCTTATGTCATATGAATCAGTAGATTGTTTCTAAAACTGCATTATTGTTGTTTTTTTTTTTTGAAAAAGGTTATTTTACTTTTTTATTTTTCATTTTGAAACATGTTCTTCCATATATGCCTCAAGTATATCATTGAATAACCTTTGCAAGGTGATAATGATGATTATTTTCTGTGTTAAAAATTATCCACAATTCATTTATTATAATAGGATAATTATAAACATTTCGTATTTTATAATACAATTTTTTATTACTATTATAATTATACGTATTTTTGTTATGAATTATATATAAATGATTACAAATAAAAAAAAATATAATGGTTAAAAACGGTTCTTAAGGCCTAGAGGTCGTTTATAGGAGATTACGAATTAATATTAAAAATTATAAGAATTGAACTTAAATCAATGTAAAAATATATAGTAATTAGAACTAATAACATTTTTATCAGAAAAATATCATGAAATCTCATATTTTTTTATAACATTTTTTTCAAATAATATTAAATTGTTAGTTATTTTTCATTCTACAAGATACATAGAAATATTAAAAATTATTACATAAAAAATCAATTTTATTTTAATAATTCGTTCCAAAAAACATTATTGATTGATTTAATATAGACTTGAGATACAATAATTTTAATGACATGCAATAATTTTATTTACATATTGAGTACATAAAAGTTGAATATCACTTTCAGAAATACGAATTCGTCACATAAACACAAATGTCGATGAAAAATGTACGCGATTAATAATCGAGCCGTCTTCTGCGAATTGTTATTGAACAGTTCAGATCGAAATAATATTTATAAAAATAAAATAAAATAAAATAAAACAGACTCTTTTATCTTTTGCAAACACTTCAAAGTCAACTCGACAACAATGCATAATCAGTTCTTCATTGTTACTATGATCAAAAAAAAAAAATCCTATTGATATTCGCTGATTTTGATTGACGATCCATCGATATTTCGCTATAAATACAGATAAAATATAATAAATTACTGGAATATTTCGCAACGATGAAATATAAACGTCGTCTCGTGTGCTTCGAAGATCCTGTCCTTCCTCAACATTGTTGGATGTATGCATTTGACGTACGTCAATATTTAACATACATCTGATCAAACAGAGGAGAAACAAAAACTATCGGCTCAACGACCCAATTATGAGTAAAAATAATCAACGGATGACGTGTAATTTCGCGACATACCTGTATAATTACTAATCTTTTGTGCACAAGATGTCAGTCGGTAAATACTATCATAGTTTTAACATGATATTCCGATTTGTTTTATTATCTTGTATAGTGTAATTGCTTATATATATATATATATATATATATATATATATATATATATATATATATATATATATATATATATATATATATATATATATATATATATATTTAGTTTAACATGAATTATGTATATTTATTTTATATTCAAGTTATATTATTAAATAATATGTTTTTATCTATAAAAGCCAAATATTTATCATAATATAATAGATGTGTAATTTTTAAATATTTTAAATAAATATTTATGAAAAGAATATTTAGTACACATTTTTGAAAAGATAATAATTAATTCTCTTCTAATAATAAAAAATAAATATAATCAATATTTATGAGATTAAATATTAAAAAATTATTCAATTATTTATATAAATAAAATAAGAAAATTGAAACGAATATCAAAAAGAATATTAAAGCAGATATCAAAAGGAACCAATTTAGTAATGAAATAACTTAATGAAAGCTAAAAATCATTTTGATTGTGAAAATAATGAATTACTATATATAATAAATTAATTGCGTACAATTAATTGATTTGTCTATTGTCATAGATAATGAGCAAATATGCAAAATTTCATATCAATTAAATATTGAAAAGAGCTCAAAAAATTGATTACAAGAATCTACTAGGACAAACCAACAAACACAGCAAGTTAAATAAATGTATAAAAAAATATATATAATTTTTAATAGATTAATATATATATATATATATATATATATATATATATATATATATATATATATATATATATATATATATATATATATATATATATATATATGAGAAAAATGTTGTTTACACGACGAACATTTTCCCTTTTCTTATGGCGACAACATCGAATGCGACACGTTTTTCTTGAATATTTTTTCCCCTTTTTTTTTCCTTTCTTTAACACCACGAAGGCAGTCCAAGGTCGAACGATGACGAAGGTACGCCGTAGGGCTTTCGATGACGCACACGCGTGGGAACATCTCATTTGCGGAGCTTATAGGGTGACGCACCCAAAAAGGGTGCAACGACACACGAATTGACGTCATTTCTTAGAAAACGGACCCTATAGTCGGTTAGATTTGTAAACAGCGCATTCCATAGAAAACAACAAGGTGATTGATCCGATACACGTGTATTTGAGGTATTTCCGATAGGCGTTGTGCCTTTTTAAAGGCACACACATATATATATACCTGAAATTTTCTATATGAATATGGTTAAAATGTATTATCTTATATATCTATTTCATTCTATATATATATATATATATATATATATATATATATATATATATATATATATATATATATATATATATATATATATATATATATAAGATATATAATATAATTCGCGATTTAATTATGAAAATTGTTTAATGATCAACATTATCGGATATACTAAAAATATATCGCGCATTTTTTTTCCTTATGTCAGACTTTATTTTCGTCACGGAAAATCGTTCAGTCAAATAGTTCAATGAAAAGTTGAAGGTTGTACGAATAACCGACTTGAAACACAAGAGGCCAAAGCACCCTGCGAACTGTAATGCCATTTTTATTCTAATTTCAAACTCGTTTTCGTTCATTTTTATTTTTTATATATGATTTTTCCTATCATTTTCAAAAAAAAAACACAATATTGTTCATTTTTTTAATGAAAATGAATATATATATATATATATATATATATATATATATATATATATATATATATATATATATATATATATATATATTTAATATCTACACGATCGATAGATACGTGTAAACCTGCACGTGCTCACTTACACTCTCGTTAGTTTGATTGGGGTTCAAAAACCCTAAGGTCTTCAAGTTCAACACACTCTATAATAATGTTGGTACTGTTAGAGACGACCATAGAATCGTTTGGATTCTCCTCAATGAAACCACTACGAATTCTTTGACTGCTTTTTTTTTCAAAAAAAAAGAAAGAAAAAAAAGTACACAGTAACGAGGATATCGAAGGTTTTTCGATCATCATAATTGACGACGAACCTGTTTCGTTTTTCGCGGAATTCGTCCAATGAAAAAAAGCGAAAATTCTCAGAAGTGTCGATCTGGTTTATTTCATTGACGTTCCCGACTATTATTTTATTACATCATCGGGTTTATGCAATAATTTTTTTTTATTTTTAAGGGACGGTTAGATTATTCATCGATAATCTTTCCCGGACTCTAATAATGTTTTCGTATCCTCAATAAAATCTTGTGTAATATAATTATGTGCGTCCGTTCTGAGAATTTTACGAATTCAGTTCAAGTTCAAAACGCTTTTAACGGTCATTATTAAACGATCGGTTTTTTTTTTCTTACATAACTTATTGCGTAATTTTGTACGAAATATTTCACGGATTTTCCTATTCGCTTAAATATTTTCCTATTCGTCATACAAAATAGTCATAATTTTTAATATTTGTAAAATAAATAATAATAATAATATTACTAGAAATAGATTTTTTTAACACATATATATATATATATATATATATATATATATATATATATATATATATATATATATATATATATATATATATATATATATATATATATATATATATATATAATATATATTTTTACTTTAAATTATTTTTTTTACCAAAAAAATAAATCATAATTTATATACTGCAATACAATCCTTTATTCATCAGACACATTTAAATATAAAAAAATGATTAATAAAAATTACACAATTATAAAAATATTTAAATATCATTTTTTTAATATATAGAATAAAAGTTGAAATTTACGAAATATTAAATTAAAATTAAAAAATATAAATTACATCATTTATTTGTAATTTAATATATAAATAAATATTTTTTTTTAATATATTATTTATTCCATTATTATTATAATTATATTCTATATGATAAACATAGTCTATAATTGGTTTAAAAAAATTGCATTATATGTTAATAAGTCAAAATGAAGGTTCTTCCTGATAAAAGCTGAAAAATAATATTTTGCGACTTTATTAATAATACATTTGTGTAATAAAAAAAAATGTGTACTCATTTTGAACACGTGTATTCTATGACAATCGTTTATATATAATAATTTCTACATATTGTCTCACCCTGTATAATGTGTATCGTATTATAATCAGGATATATATATATATATATATATATATATATATATATATATATATATATAACAATTTTGACATTGAAAATTACACCGACCCCTATTACATAAGTGTTCATACGTTTAATATAATCACGTGTACGAAAATATTTATTATTATTATTGAACGTCGAAAAATGTCGACATTATAAATTCGACGTTTTAACGAGCTTCTTGTGCAAATCATTCCTAATTTCGTCGTAGAATCGAACAGCAAAAAAATATATATTGAACGTATTTAAAATCGATCACCGTCGAAGTTTGTATCGAACTATATTGATTAAGGGCGTTGAACCTAGGAAAATTGCGACGTTTCGATTGCTAGTAAAAATAAGAAATAGAAAAAAAAAAATATATATATATATATATATATATAAATATAAATGGTGAAAAATAAATAAAAGATTCGTATTAATTATTCATACCGACTTTTAGATACGACACGCGGTCTTTTAATGATTTATCGATTATTTTGCTTTCGGATGTTTTGTATTTAAAAATTAGCATACGTTGATTTGAATTTGTTTCATAACACTGAAAAGATTCGATTATATTATTGGTATTGTGAATATTTTAAAATAATTGCGCTACAGTCGTGTATGGGCCTGAATCCGTTTACGAATATCAATTTACACGCATTGAATTGATTTGTTGTCTTTTGAT
This sequence comes from Leptonema lineaticorne, assembly GCA_024500535.1. Lineage (NCBI taxonomy): Eukaryota > Metazoa > Arthropoda > Insecta > Trichoptera > Hydropsychidae > Leptonema > Leptonema lineaticorne. The sequence goes on along the minus strand of JANIJI010000012.1, from coordinate 929,257 downwards.
TTACATTGATTATATTGATATGAAAAAAAAATGATTTTATATAGAGCTAATGACTCGTTCATATAAAATTCTGATTTTAGTTGTTTTTTTTATATAAATATGAAAAAAAAGAGAAGAAATATTGAAATCAAAAGTAATATTGAAAGGAAAGTAATAAACGTTCAAATCGAAAACGAAAGTTGAAGAAACAAAACGTGAATAAAATATATTAAAAATAAATATGAAAATAATATGACATAATTAAATATTTTAAATATAGAAAATTCTATTATAATTTAATAGAAAAAAATGTATTTTAAATATATTTTATCAATTTTTTTCTTTTATTTAACTTCATAAATAGGATCGTCTAGTCGTTGTCATCTGAATTGATTACTTATAATAGCTGACACAACTATTGATAAATACAGGGGTTTTCAACTTTTAATGGCTTCTATATAAAATAAAAAAAAATAAAATATTCATATTGCATGAAAAAACTAATGATTTTAATCTGTTTAATTGTGTGATAGAAATTATAAAATAATTATGAATTAAAAATATATGAATTATTTATAATTTTATGTTATAAATTATTATTAATTTATTGACAATTTTATGTATAATTATATTTTTAAAATTAACAATTTGAAAACACATGAAATTTCCTATCGTAATATTTAGTGTTACGTCTGCGAATTTTTGCTTGAATACACCAATCTATATATATATATATATATATATACATTCAGTACACGTGCACCGAAAATTTATTTAGTACGAAAAAAATATTGAAGATGACAATAATAAAAAAATAAAATTATTTATATCATCATAAAATTATACTTTGATACAATAAAAAAAAAAGGTAGAAATAAACTTAAAAATAATAATTCGGAATTTTAAACTTAATATTAAATTATCGTAAATTGCGCGCGATTTAAACGAGCGTGTTTATTATGAGAATGTGAATTTTTTTTTTTCTCTATATTCACTTTATAACGATAATTATTATAATTTAAATAGATTTATGTCGATGATTACTCTCGTTTTTTTTTATGTTAATTCTGTCGAATTATTCCTACGAATTAACATTATGTCTGTCATATTAAAAATTTTAATTTTATTCTCACACAAAACGAAAGATTCAAGGTATTTATGATAATTATCAACAGTTTAATCTAAACGATGCTATTAAAAATTCTATATAAAATAAAAAAATATATATATTTTAATTTATGTTAAGCTGATTTTTATTTCGTATTTATAAAATATTTTTTTTTATATATATTATATAAATTTAAATATCGACATTGATGATATATATATTATCAGTATTTTTAAAATTATTTCATAAGGTCAATAACCTTTCAAAATAGTCATATTATATATATATATATATATATATATATATATATATATATATATATATATATATATATTACATGTAATAAATTTGAATAAATAAATATAAGTTTCTTTTGTGTTTTATAAATTTTAGTATTGTCACCTTATTAACTTAAAATCCATATATTGGATGTTCTAGATGGTTCTATAGAAATATTTTTTTTTGTATACATTTTGAAAAATGGCGCGAAACTTCCGCAAGTACTGGCTTCATTTAGCCAAAGCCTGTTCTTGTAAGGAAATAACCGAGGCCGTCTATACTACAGCCGTTTTTTCCAAGGCCAAAATTACTATAATATCATAAATTATAATGAAACCCATACACTACACACACACACACACACACACACACACACACACACATATATATATATATATATATATATATATATATATATATAATTATGTAAATGTGTTTATATTACATGTGTGTGTATGTGCATATGAAAGAGTTATGAACTTTACCGGATCTCGTAACACTTGTATTATATAATATTGCCTATATACCATATAAATAAATATATAAATATATATATATATATATATATACATAGGTAATCTTTAAAATATTTTTAATTATTTCAGTATAAAGTTTAAATTTGAAAAACATAGTTAATAATCTATAATTTCACTGTCAACCTAGATCAACCTACCGATTCGCCAGATTTAATTCCATGTAATTCGATACTGAAACGATGTGAAAATAATGTGAATCGATGAAATTTAAAGACTTTTAAATATATGAAAGTATTTTTAAAAGGATAAAATTGACGTATTCTAAATTTTTTACATATAATATAATAGACATGTTTAATTTATAAATATATATATATATATATATATATATATATATATATATACATATATATATATATATATATATATATATATATATATAATTTTAAATTAAATTTGTATTGTAATTGTAATTTTAAAATTAATAAATAATAGATCATAATAAGATCATGCTTATATGAAATCAGCAAACGCGAAAATCGTTAAAAAAGATTTAAAAAAAAAATAACGTATTTATTATTAAATTGATAAAAGTGCAACGTTCGGAATAAATAATTTTTTATAAAACGACCGAGAAAAAAAAACGAATCTATTTACATGTATATTTGAATAATCGAAATTTTTTCCTATTTGAAAACTCTTTCACTTTGTAATTCAAATAAAATATTCATGTTAAAGACCCCCGCGCCCCTCTCCCGCCCCTCCCCGCCCACCGAAGAGATTTTCTGCGATGTTTTGATATATTTTCATTGTTTTTCTTTTTATTCGTTGCGCATTAACAATTCTAAATAATTTAGAATCGTTTAAATTGCGTCGTTTACTATTCTTTTTTTCTAATTTCCAGATTATTGACCCCTCTGTACATCGCAATAAATGATATATATATATATATATATATATATATATATATATATATATATATATATATATATGAAAAAAAAACTTCACGAACTAAAAAATCTACATACATTATAATTGCAGAGGTTTACATTTAAATAACGATAATCACGATTTGATCGTTTAAAATTTTAATTTTATTCTATTATTTATTTACAATTAAAATTAATTATATAATATTGAATTCAATGAAGAAATTCATTAAAATAGAAAAGAGTGAAAGTTTTCTTTTATAAGAATAAAATTATATTATTTCCATCTAAAAAATTAACTTCATTCATCTTTAATATAATATATCAAATTTAGTATCATTTTATTGACATATTAAAAATATTATATAATTAATTAGATCAAAATTTTAATATTTAATTTTTTTTTAATATAAAATAATTTAATATCACTGTATCACGTGTAACTATAAAGATGATATCTGACGTGAATTACGTTTCACCAATATTGAAGAAGCTTTTTAAACAAGGACATCTTTTTTTGCGCAATACGTTGAACGAACTTTAAATCAACGATTGTTTTGATTCTATTTCAATAATAAATTATCATAGATATATAAATTTTTATCATATAATTGCATTATCTTAAAAATTTATACAATTATACTATAAAAGAATGAAACAAAAATTGCGACCGATTAAAACACTTAAAGGAAAAAAGATGTAAATTATTAAAAATGAAACATAAAAAAATATTTATTTTTAATAAAATTATTAAAAATAATTTTTGTAAAATAGAAATTATTTTTCATTACATATTTTTATAAAAAAAAGATCAAATATTAATAGATAAAATTTTTCAATAGTTACTGTGGAGTTTATCTTCACAAATTTTAACTATAAACAAAATTCATAGATGAATCTATCTACTTTTTCGATTTTGTTTTTATTTATATGTTATTTATTATTACACAGAACAAAGAAGAATCAATCCTAGACTAAATTTATATTTATAAAAAAAAATATTTTTTTCTAGTGTTGTGTATCAATATAGTCCTAAAGGTATTTGTAAAACTAAAAAAAAGTTTCAGGTCTATGACCTGATCCTTCAAAAAGCTTTCTTTTAATTTCATATAATATATACTGTATACTGATACATGTTTTATATATACATATATTTTATCCTATTATAACTTTAGATAACCTTAAGATGATTTATTTTTCCAATTTATTTTTCTAATTTTTTTTAATATCATGTCAGTGACTTTAAAATCTGAACTCACATAATGGGGTTGTCTAGAGATTGTTTTTTTTTTACTGAAGATTTTTGATCAAGAAAAATATACCACATATGGCGTTCAAAAAAGAAAACATCTTTTATTAATACGTTAAATTGGTTCGAGAACGTTCGATAAACTTGTCAACATTCAACTTTAATAAAAATTTTAATTATTATTATTATTGAAGATCGGCGTTGATTAAGAAAAAAATCGTTAATTTATTATGGCACTAATTGAAACCGCGCCATCTATTAAAATTGAATAACAATTTAAAAAAAATAATAGATTAATTTTATTTATCATGTAATGAATTTAGAATCGAATTAATAAATTTTAATTTAGAAAATTTTTATCGGAAAAATTATTGAAAAAATACATTTTTTATAAAATATTTTTATATTCTTAGTTTAAGTTATGTTTTATTTTTCAATTTTATCACATGGTTGCCAGATACAGACAAACTATATACCTGCAACGGTTTTTAGATCGGAATTCGACCAAAAAAAATAATAATAAATAAGAATAAAAAAATATCCAAAAAGGGGGTACCATGGGCGTTCACCCCGACAGTTAAAACGGTCACTTTTGAATTTTGACTCCACAAAAAATGACGAAAAAAGAAAATAAACAGAACAAATGCGATGTTAAAAAAAATTAAACATCCTTTTTGATTATATATAATATAAAATTATAATATATTAATAGAATATAACAGGGTTTATAGGCTTGTGATTCTGACTAACTATTATATTTTTTTTTTATATTCCATATATTTTTTCTGAGAATTGTGTCGCTATTTATAGTATGGGATTTTTCAAACCACTAATTTCATAGGAAATATCATAAAAAAATATTATATTATATCCAAGAATTAAAAAAAATATTTTTTTTGTATATTATTAAATAGAAATTGATATTATCAAATATTTTTTTCTTGTTTATTAATTAATTATATTTTATTATTGATACATATACAATAAGTTATGAGTTTGAATTTTTAAAATATTATTCATACCTTTCCTTTTTTATTTATAAGCAGAAACATCTTTAAACTAAAAATAAATATATATTTTTTATATTTATAAAAAATAATATAATATTTAAAATTCTTCGTATTCACAATTTGAAGTAAAAAATATATATTTTAATCTATATATATTTAATATAAACGAAAATTTGGGGAACATTTCACTGCGACGTTTTTCAGTTGAAAGACCCTTGAAACCTTTGAACGTCGCCGTAGAAAAAAAAAACGGGTTCTTATTTTTTTTCTGCGTCCTATTTTTTTTCTATTTTATCTATTAGGGTGGTTGGAATTCAAAGAAATAGGTCAACGAATTGTATAATGTTAATGCACTCTGAAAGAATGGAAGTTTCCAGAATGAATAGGGGCGTGGGAAGGTATCTCGTTAATGTTTCATTAGAAGGAGTCGTAAACCTTTTCTTTATTTTTTTCCTTTCAGCAAAACGCAGACTTCACGCAGTATATCCTGATTAAATTGCAATATAATTCAACGCGATTATATTCTTATAGGACCATACTTTAAACGCAAACTATTAATTATGTATGATTATTATTCAAAAATTAAATATTATAAACACGATTTTACAATATATATATATATATATATATATATATATATATATATATATATATATATATATATATATATAAACCCTTTAACAAATTGACAATTTTTTTAATCCAAACTCCAAATTTTACTAAAAAAATGTGTATGATTTTGTAAATTAAAGCTTTTATATTTTAACATTTAATAAACTTCTATTGTTTAGTGGTTTTATATAGAATATATGGATTTATTGAATACATTTCTAAACTTAAAAAAAAAACAATAATTTTCTCCATCATTCATAAATTTTCTTAAAAGCAGAATATTAAGATAAACTGATCTACATAATCGTCATATCATTATGTGTTTATAAGGATTAAAAAAATTAACTTCATTAATCTTTTTTGCAAGATTGTGGTGACCATAAGGCACCCTTCGAGTACAAAGTATTAATATTATATAAATCTTAGATCTAAGACACATTATAATAATTAATTATTCTTCATATATTTTCTAATGATTACCGTAATTGAAATTTTATCATAAATTTCAGATTAATATTTTCAAAAATTATCAACAAATTTTCAGCACACTATTCGTATTTACGGCCGTACATTCATAATTAGCGCAATAAAATTAGAATAAAAATGTTTATAACCACACCCCCCCCCCCTAAATTCACGTATTATTTCAGAAAAAAAAATATATATACACATCTGATATATTGCATTATTTTATTGAACATCTTAGGGTAAATCCCAGGTAGCGACGAACGCATTCAACGTGCATTCAACCTTTTCCCATTTATTTATTTTATTTCTATTTTTTTTTTATTTTTCTTACCCCATATACAGAGTCAACGACCTCGATGATGGGTTCGTTAAAATATATCTTATCATTGTCTCGCTCCGACATATTAAAAAAAATAAATAAAATAGATTTTACGGATTGCGACCCCATGAAGAGAACAAAACGAGATTTTCTTTCAAATCTAACCATACAACGTTCCTATATTAAATTCATTATATATATATATATATATATATATATATATATATATATATATATATATATATATATATATATATATATATATATATTATGATAAAAAGTCACCCCGAAATAAATAATATTTTAATACGAGAAACGTTGCGTTAACACATTTGCGACAATTGATGTAATTTGACTTATAAATTTTAATATAAATACTTCATTATCATGCAGAAATGCTAATTTATCGAATGCGATTCTGATCGGGGTAAATTATCTGCTGTTTTGAAAAAAAAATAAAAAATAAGGACCTCGAATGTCACGTTTTAACGCAGGTGACTAATCAAATCAAATGCAAATATGCTGATTTTTTTTTAAATATTCAAAGCTATTGTTGAATCGATATTTTTAACGAGTTTTACTCTGATTTTCCTCATTCTATATAGAAATTCGGATATATATATATATATATATATATATATATATATATATATATATAATTTTTATGATGTTAAGCATTGGTCTTTTATTCTATAAACGGACGGCGTTGCAAAATAAAATAATTCGGCGATTTTTCAATTGTTGCCGGTTAAATAGATAATAATGAAAACAGTCCCAAATATTTGTCAAAACCTTGACACGGATCAGTAGTAGCATTATTTAAAGCAGACGTTTCGAACCCGCAAAATTTAAATATATTACAATAAATATCGACATTTATACCGACGCGTCGTACCCGTAAATATTCATGTTTCGATTTAACGTCACGCGCGATATATATATATATATATATATATATATATATATATATATATAATAAGAATTTTGTCCTACGTATGATGAAAAACGCTTTTCCATACGCGTCGCTCAATTTTTTCCGTTTCCGTCGATTTTCATCAAATTTAATGTATAATAATTATTATATAAATATAAAGCTTTCATCGAAAATTATGTTTTTTATTTATTTTTTTTTTTTGATAATGAGCATTCACTTTTGAAGCAAGGTCATAAACGTGTGTCAAACGCATTATTACACACTTATATTGTGTGAAACATGTGACTGCCGGCTATATTACATCTGCACCAGTGATTCTCAAATGTTGTGCTTTCAGTATGATGAAAACTGAAAAAAAATGTGATAGTTTGCTAGAATATTGTACGATTAGCATTGATCGTGTATCGCTTATAAATATATTAAATTAAGATGCATTAATTAAAAAAGTTTGTGAAACACTTTCATTTGTCTGAGTGGAATTTTTTAATTGATTTTTCGAGCACTTCACGATGTCCGATTGAGCTGAAACTTTGCATATTTCTCATAACAATACAGGAATAAATTAATAAAATAATTAATTAATTAATGGCAATTAATTATATCGCTTTTATGATAAAATTACCATACATGTTGATAATAAAATAATAATATAATAGTGCGATTGTTATTATTGATAATAAAGTAATACAATATAAAAGTGCGTTGTTGTTGTTTTTTTTTTAAATATTTTCATACAGTTGACATATCGATCAGATATACCAAATAAAAGCAAAAAAAAAAAATTTTTTTTTTGAACAACCCTGACTCTTGATATAAAAAAAAAAATAATATTCTTTCACAGATTGGCTGCATTGTCCTCGCTCGAAGACGGTTTCGGCTGTCGAAAAGTTGTCTCCTGAGACGACAACCTTGGCTGACGACGATTCGCTTATCGTTCAAAAAATGTGACGCAACGTGGACTTTTGCTTATCTGTATTTTCGATAACCTTCGAACTTAACCCAGTTTTCAGATCGGAGACACGATCCTCGCCCCGAGTCGTGGCGCAACGGGCGACACCTGAATTGCGCAACATTTTGCGTAATGCCTTTTTGCTTCGTTTCCACACACACACACACGCATATGTCCGATTTTATTTTATTATTATTATTTTTATTTTTTTTTTCAATTTTATATATATACTTATCATCCGTTTTGTTAATGTGTTTATTTTAATTAATTATTTATTTATTTATTGACGTGCGTAGCGGCGCAAGGTTCTTTTTTTTTCTGCGAACGCGTCTACGCTTCTGAGTCACCGATTTGCATTCTATTACATTAAATGTCTAAACTCATATATTTATCACATCTTTAATGTTTAGAAGAACGATTTGTTAATTATTCTCCATTTTTATTAAATATAGTGGATACGAATTCGTTACGAAGCGTGACCACAACGGCGGCGGCGGCGCTATTATATATATATATATATATATATATATATATATATATATATATATATATATATAAATTCTATATATTCAATTCAAATAGTAGCGAAATTATTGTATAAATATAATAAATTCTTTCATTGTATCTTATAATTGACCAAAAATCAAAATATTGGACAGACAATTCATTAAAAAAAACATATTTTTTAATTTATTAAATGATTAAAAAAAAGATATATACTTAATAATTAAGTATGCGATGTTAATATTAAAATTTTATTTTGAAATATTTTTTTATAAAATTATTTTTAAATTATACAATATTCAAATGAAAATCATTATACATAGTAAAAATCCTTAGTAAATTGATTGAATTTTCTATTGATGAGTGAAGATCCTATATTAAATATTTATAAATATATATATTTTTTTATATTAAAAAAAAAGGTTAATTATTTTGTTTATAATTAAAATAATTTTTTAATACTTCAAAATATTTACATTTTTAATCATAATATTTATAAGGACTATCTGAAGATTATCAAAAATATTTAAAAAGATAATATCAAAAATAGAACATAAACAAACCATATATGGACTTCAATTGTACATTCATCGCTCTATCGATAATATATTTTTTAAAATTAATCCAATTTAATTCGAGATCATTCTATAGAAAACGTACAAAAATACTATGATATAACTATGCTTATAATTACAAATTACGAAATATTTCAGATCCGAAGCATATATCATAATATTTGTGATAATATTCGACATTGAAACATAAAAAAAAACAACACATTTATGCAACACAAATGAGATAAGACGAGACGTCCGTTTCGCAACAAAACATATAAATATATATATATATATATATATATATATATATATATATATATATATATATATATATATTTATTGTTTTGTCATATTTTGTCGTCTTCATATCATGCTAATTGCGGTGACGAGCTGTTGACTCCGTTTTCGGTATCGTAATTTTAACCTTAACTTTAATTAAGATAATGTAACATTATCACAATTGAGGTGAAGGTCAGGAAACTGGCACGCGATCATTACATAATGGTAGTAGCTTCATAATAATTTATCGTTTAACGGGCCTTATGAAAATAACATAATCGATTATGATTGAACATCTATAATAAAATACCAAAACAAGATTATGTATACGATTAAAATAGGATATTTAAACGATAAATGAAAGAAAACTTTTCTATATGGCTTTATTATTAAATTAATATTTTAAAATGAAGACTACATATATATATATATATATATATATATATATATATATATATATATATATATATATATATATATGATATTAGAATCAACTTTTAAAATATTTGATCAATTTTAAAAAATAATAATGTTCTGAAATTATTAATATTCTTCAAGTTAATTTGAAATTAGATTGGAAATTTATAGATGAATGATCTATTTCCATTTAGAATGAAATATAGTTCGAAATGATAGATTTTTATTTTATATTCGAACTGATTTTTTTTTTAAATAATAAAATCTTCTATGACGAAAATTCACAATAAAAATCTTCAGACCTCACTTAAATATCTATTAGAATTTTTTTAATATTTTAATACTTCTTTGAAACGATTTAATTTATATATGAAGCCACATGGTCGAAAAAAAAGGAAAGTATGCGCAATTTTATATTAATTATTTTTTTTTTTTGCCGGTGAAATAATACTTACTACATTAAACCAGATTTTAATATATGACGATACGTAATCCAGAATTATAAAACGACATCAATTTAACTATTTAATATCGTAACAATGCAGATCCAGAAAAGGACAATTGTTATTATAGCCATTAATTAACTGCATTCTAACCTTCACACAGAACCGTTAATTCATGTTTAACAACAATAAATTCACTTTAATAACAGTCACTAAAATCTTTAATCGCATAAACGTGAAGAAAATTTACGAAATATTACATATTTGACGATTTTATTTTATGTTGATATATTAAAAAAAAAAAATGCTCACTCAGAATATTTTTTACCGGTTTATAAACTATATTTACCATATATTATACGTGTGTATTGAGGAAAAAAAAATTACTACACAAAGTAAAATTTTAAAATGTAATAACAATTTACTCGTTCTTCATACTCGATAATATAACATGGTATGTAATCGAGTTTAATCGTGTAAAAAAAACAAGTTATGTTGTAATGCACTTCTGAATTTATCCTCACTGACCTATCCTACTGAATATTATGTGAGATATATTTATATAAAAAGTGAATAAAAATATATCACATCAACCGAAATAATATATTTTTATATATTGTATTATTTTTAAACCTTTCTTAATTTTACGTATATATATATATATATATATTTTTTAATTTTTAATCTTTCTGAATATGATGAGCTTGATTTGATTTGATACAAATAAATTAGATCGTTATTTATTATTTTATTTTAAAAACTGTTGCGTGTACGAATTTATTACGACTTGTCAATATATAGATTTAATTGGTTTTTTTTTTTTTTTTTTTTAATTAAAAATTCGACGCCGTACGTCGCATAAAAATGTCTTAATCCGGATTCGTTTATAAATATCGATCGTTAATATCATACATATAGCGATAAAGTGTATATAAATTTGCGACAGTTATAGCAAAATGTACCAATCGTACGAAATGTGTAATGTAATGAAGTTTATTGCAAATTGCTCTGTAAAAAACGTGTTCCTACGTTTTACGATCGGATATTGCATCATCAATTTCACCCTTTGGGTACTTGGTCAGTGTTGCACAATAACATCAGACCGAAGGTATTTCGATAATGAATTTGCAACGAAGAAAAAAAAAATAAATGTACTAGTATTAAAAGTAATAATAATAATAATTTCGTTTGGACGTGAAACGGAGCGATGCGCACCCGCTGCTAAAAATTATACATGCGTTTATTAATAAAACAGTATTGAGAACTAACTCTATTCATAAACTAATAAATTTTACATAATAAATTGATTTTGAATTAATATCATATATATAATATATTTATATTTTATCATAAATTTGTAATTTATATAAACCAGAATGACCGACCATGATCTTACGATTTTATATTATCTCCAATTTTTTTTTTGTTTCTCATCTATTATATTTTATTATAAAAATATGTTGTAACTAAATTAATAAAAAAATATATAATTAACATTAGATTTTTCGATTAATTATATATATATATATATATATATATATATATATATAAATTATATTTAAAAAAATTACCTTTATCTGATATTATTATAATAATATAATATTATTTATAATTTCATTGCCATATTTTTGTAATTATACATTAATATTAGAAAAAAAAATTAAAATTAAAAAAAAAACAACGATATATAATAAAATAATTTAGAACATTGCTATATAATTTAGTTATAAACATTTTAATCATACGTTAAAAATATTATACATTTAAAGAGGATTTAAAAAAAATGTTCAAAATAATATAAAATGTTATTTTTATAAATGAAAATGGTATTAATAATAACGTATTATTTTTTTTAATCTTTGATTATTTGAATGTGTCATGGCCGTTATTAGTGCTCTTTGGTCCTGCGTCAGTAAATTTGACAAATCGATTATGCGCGCTTTATAATTTTATTTTACGCCATTTTCTATAAAATAAAACGTTTATTATTATTTATAATATTACATATTTTATAATATTCATATTATTATTATTATTATTATATAAAAATTTAAATTACTATTATACTATACTCGTATTTTAATATAAAGTTCATTTTTATATTCACTTAGTAAAATATTGATTGATCACTATTTATTAAAAAATTGTAATTTTTTCTTAAATTTACAATTCTATGTTTTATTCTATTCTAGGCAAATTTATAGAATATCTATAATTAAATTTACAATTTTCCCCACTCACATAGAGACCGGTCATCGCGTCAATAATATAATATATAATATACTTGGCATTTTAAACATGTCTGCATATCGCACTTTGTATAATGGCCGTTTTAAAAATGTTGTTTCAAAAAAAAAAAAAAACAGAATAAAAAAAACACACACACGAATCCTTCAAGGAGCGATTTGTGTCAAATTAAATTGGCCAAGGTTGATACGACTCGCGTAACACTTTGACGTAATAAATTTGTACCCTGTAAAGCTCTTCACATCCACCGGTTCCATCATTATCATCATCATCATCATCATCATCATCGTGATAATCACTGTCGTCACCTTTATCATCTTCGTAAACATTATACTGTTTTTTTTTACAGTTAAAAAAATAATAATAAAATCAAACGTGACGAACGGTGCTAATATCAAACACGTCTTTGAACGTGAACTACTTTTCAATGTTTTTTTTTATTACATAAGGTTAAATAAATATGTAAATATTCATAAAGAATATTAAAGAAAAAGATGGAAGTGTTTTTATTAATCATATTGTGAAATTAAAATATTTAATGCAATTATTTCATCTTTGCAAAATTTTCATAATATTTAAATCACTCCATTTTTCTCTATAAAATTTTTATTTTTTCAGAATAATTTCTAAATATTTAATACACTTTTAACAATTTTAAATGATTCATTAGAAAAAAAAGTTTATTAACCCGCTTTTTTTTTATACAGAAATTGAGCTTACGAAATAAAATCTAAATAAAGATAAAATAATTAGAACGATTTAATCGATTACGCTTAATTCTATAAAAAAAATATATCCATTATTTACCTTAAAAATATCGAATTCGATCACGTGATAAATTAAGATAAAAATTGAAAGCAATTAGAACGATTTATAGATTATCACATATTTATATATATATATATATATAAAAGAGAAGATATTGTTTTACAAAATCAATTATTGCATCGAAATTCAACTATCTATCATAATTTTGATAACTATTACTAACGGCCATTTTCTAAAAATATCACAAAAAAATTACATCACACAAATATATAGATCGTTTTTATCGTTCGTTTGATTTAGAACTTTTTTAAAATATAAAAATATATATCATTATTACATTTTTCATGATAAACTGACGAATGATTTTTAATTGAGAAAAATCGCTATCAAAAAAAAAAAATATTTTTTTTCCTTTTTTCTTTAATTGCTTCAGATTTATGTTGGTAATAAAAAATTAGATTTTTTTTTTCGGCTGCTAGTTCCAAGATTAATCATCATTCATTGTGCGAGGTGAGGAAAAAAATTTGTTGTTTTTGTTATTATGCGCAATTACGCAATAACAAACCGAACGACGTCAACGTACTGATACTTGTCGGCCTTGACCTAGATCTTAAAAACTAATAAAAATAATAATTAAAATATAAAATAATATATGCGATAAATTAAATTATAAAATTTTAATATATAAAGAACGTGTTCGCAAAATGTTGACAAAAAAAAAATAACAAGTTATTAGTGTTTCAATTCGTAGAATATTAGCATTGTAATATTGTATTACATAATATTTTTCATCCATATTATATTAAATATTTTTTATATTTCAGCATTTCTTATTATTATAATATAAGGAAAAAAATGTGAAATTATTATTTAAAAATATTCTTCGAATTCTTTCATTCAATATCAAAATACGTCTTTTTTTAAGAGAAATGAGCTGCTTCATTATTACAATTATATACTATTTTTTATATATAAAAAAATCAATATTAAATATATATAAAATTTTAATTACATATTTAGATAATGTGATAAAGGTTTTTTTTGTAATTTAAAAATACTACTTTTAAATATATATCACACGTATCATTATAATATAATAAAAAATAATATTTATTTTAAATTAACACATAATTTTCCATTGATAACGGTAATTTTGATAGTCTCCAAATAAAAAAAAAAGAAAAAAAGGTGAAGAAAGTGCTAAAATTCGACCCTGACCCATTGCGAACGAATAAAACGAAAAACGTTCCGATATTCGAAGAAATTATTACGTAAACATTTTTCAATTTGATCTATCGACAATGGCCGTAATAATGGAGGTCACTGGGCTACGAGCTCGTCTCCAGGCCGCTCTTGCTCCAATTATCATCATCAGGTCAACTGTCACCGTCATGGTCACGATTAACAGCGGCAACGTATTGCACAAATCGTTCCACAATAATAATAATAATAATAATATCAAACGTCAATAAATCACAATTTTAATGAAATCGACGCACAGTTCCATGTTTGTTTTAATTTATTTATTGTTTATTCTAAAAAAACGATTTTATATTATCATATTTTATTTATTATTATTGACTTGTTTTCATAAAAAAAATCAGATAATGAAGTATTGATTCTGAAAAGTGTATATTTGTTGTCAAATTATATTTTTTTTTATAAATATCTAATAGATATAAAATTTAAATTAAAATGTCTATCATTTTTATTTTTTCAATTTCACTAGAAAAAATTAAATTTTATTAAGATATTAATTATTCCTCCTTATATATTTTTCATAACTAACTTTAGATTGAATCCAAAAAAATACTCTTATTTTTTTAGTTTTTATTTAGTAAAAAAATAATTCAATAATTAATAAATTAGTATTGAAAAACTCTGCTTTAAATCTATTATAATGCAATCAGTGTTTCTTTCCAAAATTCAATATAATTAATTAAAATAAATTATTCCATATAAAAATATTGAATTTTAAAATATGCAAAACCAAATAATAAGTATTAATCGATTGATATAATTACATTAAAATAAATAAAAAATATTTTGAACGAATTATATTATATTTCGTAATATAAATCATCTAAGTTTTCACTTCATAAACGTTTACAGGACAAACAATGTCCTTAATAGTGATCAAAAATTCGGATCGATGTCAACGATGATACCGTGTCCTTTGGTCGTTGACTTCCTCGAATATCCAAAGCAATTATCCCGTTGTTCAATCTGGACGAGAAAGGATTCGGGTCATTGTGCCGATGATGATCCTATTCGTCATTCAAACGCTGTTATCTATTTGATCGCAATAAAAAAAAATATATAAAACGTTAATAATAATAAAAAAAAAATACGTGGATACAAAGTACAATTGTCGTGTAGGCATTTTTTCAATTTGTTCAATATTAAAAGTTTAGTATAAGATTATTCATGTTGTTTGCATATTTAAAGCTCTGTTTTTCTGTATTTTTACTTCAGTATGATGATGCTAAAAATAAATCAAATCAACATAATCATTCAATTACCATCAATGACATTGATATTTTCTAATTATCACATATTTTATTAAGAAAAAAATTGAAAAAAAATATTCTTTCGAAGTCTCTTAATTAAAACATTAATATATATATACATATATATATAAAAAATATACAAATGTCATCGTGTGAACTATTAAATGACTTAATCGATTGAGGTGTTCGAAAAAAGTGGGCGAATGTTGTTAACGGTGTCAATGTCTGCGTAACGGTGTCAATATCTGCGACTTTTTAAGATTTTTGTGTAGCAAACTGACACAGATTTAATTGATAAAGCTCGCTACCACCGAATAATATGTATATAAATAAAAAATAAATAAATAAATAATCGACATTTTCAATTGACTACAGGTTAGACGAGAGTTCGATTAATAAATATTTATGCGTACGGGCGATTTTTTTTTTGTCTTTAATCAAATAATGCCAAGTTCGCACCCTGAATATATATGACGTCGTTAAAATTTGTTTGTTTGATATTTTGTGTATAATTAAATAAGGGCGTACATATTTTGAAATTAAATTAAAATGTAATAAATAATATTTTTTTTAATTAAAATATATTTTTAAAGATAATTGATTTAATTAACAGTTCTGAACTCAACTTTCAGATATCATTCCTTTAACAATAATAATAATATAAAATAATAAATATTACATTTCATATAAAAATATTATTGATAATGCATTAATCAATAATGTAATGTAATATTTCAAAATGGCGTATGATTATATAGAAAATATTCGCAGCTTCCTTGGAGTTAGCTCATGTTTTATGAACAAGGACGCGTTACAGCAAATTACTTAATCGGCTCCATGTGTAAAAATGCAAAACGGCATTTAAATCGGCGATTTCCAAACATTTTATGTCGCAAGTTCAAGTGATAACGTCGTCAGGGCCGTTCGAAACTAGGCGATTGCCACGGGCGCCGCCGATTGACAATACGGAAAATTTGTTTACACGCACTTTACTATACAATTTCTCATCATTATATATATATATATATATATATATATATATATATATATATATATATATATATATATATATATATATATATATATATATATATATATATATATATATATTTATATATATATTTATATATATATATATATATATATATATATATATTTATATATTATATATATATATATATATATATATATATATATATATATATATTTATATATATATATATATATATATATATTTATATATATATATATATATTTATATATTTATTTATATATATATATATATATATATATATAATTTAATACATATATAAATTGTATAAAATATTTTCAGTAGTATCTGAATATTACAGATACAATATACAGTAAGTTCTCGAATTCGACAATCTCGACTTACGACTATTCGCACTTACAACGAAAAAAGATGGATAATAATCTACCTCAGATGATAATTTACTATAAGACAGAATAATGCTTACATACATATTTGTATATCTAGTTATTTATTTAATTAACTAAAATAATAACAATTAAAAATCAGAAATAAAAGACATTATATTTAATATTCAACATACGTCTGAAGTTGTTGAACCAAACCCCGTCATAAGTCTAGAACCGACCGTATAATGAAAAATATATTTTTTTTTTATTAAAAAAAATTTTTGAGAATAACCGTATTGAATCATTATAAATATTTTTTACGTTGATAATAAAAAAACAACATTTAAATAAATACTAATAGATTTTGAGTCATACTGTATATATTTATTCATGTATGAATAGTCAGACCGGCCGATCAGATGGACGGACGGGCTGGATGGACGGCCGATTGTGTAATGATCGCTTTGCAAATTAGATTGCAAAATCGGCAATTGCCGAAATATTTCTCTGGTGCCATAATCGCAAGCGAGCAAAAAAAAAATATATAAATAAAATAAACCTCGTAATATTGATTTCGAACACGCTCGAGATTGTTTCGTCACATTCGCCAGGTTAGCAGGTCAAGAGAACCTGTACAGATAAACGATACATGACTTCTTGGGACACGAGAGGATCACCCCTGAAAATTGAACAATAAAAATTCAATCGACACACTCGCTGCAAATATGACTTCATATACCATATATATATAAATACATAAAACATCATGTTTCAAACATTTAATAATACATAGACAAAAATAACTTGAATGAAATCAATATACACATATATATAATATAATAATTATTAAACAAATATATACAACTATTGCATTAATTGTAAGCATAAATATAATGGTCAAACAATGATCGTATACCGTATGTAAATATATGGCAAAATATTATCAATGTCGGAGAAGTAAGAGTGAATTTTACTTGACCCACATCATGAAAATAATCTACATTTCTGTAATTCATTCGTACATAGTTATGAGTAAATAAATTATCATCTATTATTATTATTATTGACCGAGCTCTTCACATTCTACGTAAATCACGAGTTAATTATTTATGCACCGATGCATAAAATTGAACGTCTACATGTTTATATAGTATTAAAGATAATCGATATTAATATGTGCATAATTTTATGAAATGTTAATAAAAATTACAAATTTAGTTTTATATTTTATAGATCTGCTGAAGAGTGCATATAGTTTTTTGAATACATATATATATAATTATAATTCAGAAAAATTTAATAGAAATATTTACAATTTGTTAAATTTAGATAAATGATAACAATATACTTTATTAGATATATTAATAATTGTGATAGAAAACATTCTGAATAAAATTTTACAATATTTTCAAAAGTTATTAATTATTTTTGAGTAGTAATTATATGAATAAACAACTATAAAACATCCAATTTAAATCTTACATTTGCTTAATAATATTACACATTTATAGTAGATATTTTATAATTGTAATATCAATATTTATAAGATTAAGATATTAATATTGAAAACATAAAATAAATGAGATTTTTTTTAATTATCATATCATCTTTATTAATACAAATTGGAGACCACTTTTTTAAATACATTTTTCTTTTTATACTTTTATTTAATATTAAAATTACTATATATTTATAGCTATAATAAAGAGAGCATTATAGTAAAATAGTATTAATATTCAGATTATTAAATCAGATCCAGTATAGACACAAATATAAGAAAGAAAATCTGAATCTTTCTAAATATAAAGATTTTTAATATTTTTATAAATAGTTATTTTTTAAATATAGACATATTTGATAAATGTTTCAAAAGTATTGTAAAATTTCAAAACAATCTTAATCAGATTTACGAACGTCTGAATTTAAAAAATCGTTTTTTCTTCTTTTGCTAATCAACATCAAAAATCACTCGCCGTCAGGTTGTCTGTTCGTCTTGTTCATAAAAAGACAATTTACTGAGATCTTTAACGGCGGACTTGGCAGCTTTACTCAGCATTTGATTGGAATGTGATTGTAACGATTCTAATAATTCTCTCTGTTTTCTTTTCCAAGTTGAACTGAAGAATTTGCATAAAGTACTGCAACAATATCGTGTTAAAAGACTGATGAGAATACACACTCTGATTTTTATAGTATCGCTTGGATGTGTAAGTAATTTAAAAATGTCCACTGTATCGTCTTCAAACAATACAGATTCTACTAGTTCGGCATTTTCAGGCAAATCTTGCAATATTATCATCAATAATGTTACTGTATTCAAGGAAATTCTTAATGATACATCATCTGAAAAAAGAAAATTATATTTTATAAATCTATCTACAAAATATACTAATACTAATATTGTAAATTTTTCAAATACATATTGATAAAAACTGAGCCATTAAAGAAGCGGTGTTAAGAATTGCTACAGCGTCACAAAGTTGTTGTACAAAAATCACGCCTCGTAAACATAATTGAGTCGTCAATTCAATCAATTGGCACAAAGCTACCATTTCTTCATTTGATAATCCTCTAACTCGGCTATATATTAATTAAATATATATAAATACAAATATGTAAAGCATCTATAAATATATAAAATATAAATTACTTGGCTAATCTGTCATTTCCAGATTGAGAAACACTTTGTCTGACTAGTAATCTAGCTGCATATACTAAATTTGGCACTAGTTTTACGTCTTGATAAACCTAAAATTAAATATTTAAAAGATAACATAAAACATATAATTAATATTTAAAATGAATTAAAGATAAACTCACTTTTAATATTGCATTTAAAGTATGCTGAGAAACATGTGGTGCTACCATAGGAAGGGATAGTAAAGTGGCTAAAGATCCTCGAACTTCTGCTCCAGCTCCAGAATGCCTTGCCATACTCACAATCATACTAACCTAAAATTCAAATACAAATTGTATATAGACGTATTAATTCATTTTTAACAGTAATAATAGTTAAAAAATATAACAGTAATGATGTTAAAACTAACAATGTTCTGCTGCATAAGTGATTCGACATCACCCTCCATTACTTCGTTCATGTTTGATCGCATAAATGCAAGCCATTCGTCTTTTTCAATAGGATTAGAATCATCATCTTTATATAAAATAATAATATTAATTTAATATATCACGAAATATATTTTGAGAAAATAAATTAATGTAATTTACCAAAGAAATTCTGTCCATCACAACTATTTGTATCATCTAATCTAATATTTTCTGGTATTTCTGGTATATCACTATCATGTTTTTCCTCTTTTTTCTTATCATCTAATTTTTCATCTATGCTTAATTGCAAAATATTGTTTGGCACCGGTTCACTCATTCGTCTTTCTTTATTTATTTTTTCTCTATCTCCAGTTTTGCTAAGATTTAAAGATTTCTTTAAACTTCGCGTCAATCTATTTCCGCTTCCAAATCCCAATTTATCCCTTGAAAATTGTATTATTTTTTGTTTATATGATGGAGGTACACTTTTACTCACTACAGAATCTTTTACGAAACTCATATTTTTCTGTTGATGCGACTTTTCATTTTCTGTATTTTCAGTTTTTTTCATATTTTTATTCTTAGAACTAGATTTCAAACGAATGGAGAAATTATCTAAATTGTGACTTAATTTTCTTCTATTTAGATGACTATTCGAATTTCCGATATTTTTATCAATATGAGATTCTTCACCTTTTGTGTTATTTGATAACTGATCATTTTCTTTGGTCGTTTTGTTTTCATGATTTTCTTGTAACACAGGTAAACCTATTCGAGGCTGTAGTGCAAGCTCTGCCATATTCGTATTCAAATTACTTATAATTAAATTATCTTGATTCATAACAGAGTATTCATGAGCCAATAAATCGGCCTGAACTTCTGTGATTGGTTGAAGTTCTTCATCATCAGTACGAAAATCCGTATCTCTCATGCTTATAGCGCTTACTGCCCTTATACTATCATCATCAGATACAGGAGCGCCTTCTCCCACGTTTATTGCAGCGCCAATCATTTTCTCTCTCCTTTCTAATATTTTAACTGCTTGTGGCATAAATCTTAAAATATCATATATTTTAAATTAAATCAATTGAAAATAAAAATAAAAAAGTTTAGAGAGACATACTTCGGAATACTATTTAGTCTTTCTTTTTGGCGTTGTTTTGCCACCATTTGACTATGTGTTAGAGGAAGTGTAAATGGCGATTCAATTGGAGATTGTTCTGGTAAAATTAAAACATGACCAGCAACAAATGGTTGAATTAATATTTCTGGCCAACTAAGTCTTAATGATGGATCTTTATGAAGCAAACCCTATATATAAAAAATATTATCATTTATTCAGTTAGAAAAGCTTAAAATCTGAAATACTTGTTAATGGTACAAACTTGTAAAAAGGAAATAGCTTGTTGAGATATATAACTAGGCCATTGAACAGGTCGATGTCTAATTAATCTGACTAATTGCACAATAGATGTTGTATAAAAAGGTGATTGACCAGCTATCATTTCGTATACAATACATCCTAAAGACCACAAATCTGCCTAAAAATAAAAAAAAACAAACTAAACTGTTTTTCTTAAACGAGCATTAATTAAATTTATTAAATCATTTTGAAAAATAAATTACTTGATGGTCGTACGGTTTCTCATCTATTAATTCAGGTGCCATGTAAAGAGGGGTTCCTTTGATTGAAGTTAATACATGTGTACCTGTTGTCATATTACGCGCTAAACCGAAATCACAAAGTTTTGCTCTGCCATTAGCATCAATTAATACATTTTGAGGCTTAAGATCTCTATAAATTTATTAATTGTTATATGACAAAATATTTTATATAATAATATTCAAAACTATTGTAAAAACCTATGAAGAACTCTGTGTGAATGTAGATAATAAAGAGCGGATACTAAATCCCAAGTTAAAACTTGAGCTTTTGCCTCGGGTAAACATCCTTCCTTTCCAAGTACTCCATGCAAATCTTTTTCAGCAAATTCAGTTACTACCACAAGCTCAGATTCTGTATCAAAGCTTTCAATCATTCGGATAATATTTGGATGCCTTAAATGTCTTTGAATATCACATTCTTGTCTCAAATTTCGTAAATCCTTATGCGATCTACCTTTCTATATAAGTCAAATGAACACAGAATAATATGTATAAGTTTGATTCAATAATTATGAGTCATAAATTAACAAACTACAATTTGAAATAAACATTAATATATGTATATATATATATATATATATATATATATATATATATATATATATATATATATTACCTTACGTATCACTTTCAAAGCATATGTACCACTCGTTTCTTTATTCCTAACTTCAAATACTCGTCCAAACGAACCCTCTCCAATAAATGAGATTATATTATATTTATCCATTATATAATTTAAATTGTTTATAATGGATACAAATTATAGAAAAAGTAATTTTTAAGTCATTTTATACAAAATGACATATATGTCAAACGACATATTTTGAGGTTATGTTTAGATCAATCAGAAAGCTCTGCCGTTCCATTTATAACTCACTTTGCAATACTATGTGTAGACGTCAAATATTGTCATTTTTTCAAAAATAATCTTATAAGTAAATTACTTGAACAATATCAAAATGCTAATATAAAATATATTTAATATTTATTTTTGTATTTATATAGTATTTTTTTGTAAGAAATGATTATAAAATAATTAAAAATACATATACATTTATTTAAAAAGGTTTATACAATATTCTATTATTCTATTTATGTATTTTAAAATGTATTAGATTATTGAAGTCTAATACGGATTAGATATTAAAAATTTTTGTTATATATTTTTATCATATTTTTTAGTATGTGAGATTTTTAAAATAATTATTTTATATTTTAATTAATTGATTTAATTATTAAAAAATAAAATTATTAAATGAACTTTTTTAATAAAAAAAAAATAAAACAATATATATTATTGACAATATATTATATTTCATATATGAAAATTTAGACAATCAACGCTTTTATAACATATAACACAATCAAGATCCATCTATCATTCTCGTATAATAAGAACATAATTCTTATATTTTGCTGTTGATAACAAAACACATTGTATTTCTAATCGTTAAAAATATTCCGTCAGCCAATAAATATATATTATATATATATAAAAAAAAGAGAAGACATTCGTGAAAATTTAAGAATGAATTTTATGGTCGAATTCCAAGAATCGGACAAGAGGAGGGCTCGTCCGATAGATAACATTCGCATGTTTATATTGAACCAGTTATAAAACGCTTCGGTTACGACATTCTAATGTTGTTGAAATAATTTATAAATGGACTATAAATACTATTCAGGCTGACCGCTGACGCCCAAATTTATAATGGGACTCTGGTAATTGACGACGATGTGCCGAAGCCACATCATGAAAAGTGTTCAGCTATTGTTACCCTTTAAAAAACCCTCAAAATCAATATACAACATTTTCATTTATCACATAATGGTACTTTCAGACCAAAATGGAAATTTGAACTAAAAAAAAAAAAAATAACGCAAATGAACCGGTAAAAATATTTCCATTGTTCTAAATTATATTTTTAATACAAACGTCGTGTGCTAAAAATGTTAATTTCAACAGAAATGTCAACTGTCAAATTTTGACAAACTATATGTCGTTCAAAAGAAATTTCGTTATAAATTATCTTTTATCATTTCCATATAATAAATACTTTATTTTTACTATTGAAATCAACATTAAAGACTCTTTGACTGTCACTGAAAATTTTTTGATATGAATATAATTTAATATTTATTTTTTTTAAGCAATAATCCATTTTTTACACGTTTGCCGCTTATTTATAAGTATTTTATTTTACAACTCGCAATTATTCATTATAATTTGTCTCACGGCGAATCTTTACGACTACCATAACGATGTCAAAACAAATGGCATATTTTATAATACAACACGAATCAGATATAAATTATAACACACTATTAAAAAAACACTTTTCATAAATTCGAATTTTGAATTAATTTTATTTAATGAAATTATTCAATTCAAAATAAAACATTTTGAGAATCGCAGATTGAGTAATAATATCGAATTTGCAATTAAATAATAGTCCACTAGAATAAAAAAAAAAGCGTGGAGAACTAATAAAAAAATGTTCAGATTGTTGCAACGGCGATTTTATTAGACTAGAACAACGCATATAATTTCTATTTTTTGTGTATCGACATTTTCTAAACTGCTATAATGTTGGCGTTTTGGCAAAATAATAGCAATAAAAAAAAAGAAAATAAAACATATAAAATAAATAAATACAGTGGAAAACCATTACGCGAAGTCTTCTCCTGTGGGAGTGGAACAGTTCTCTGATTTTAATCTCCCGAATAAATAGCGCCAACATTTTCTATTTCTTTTCATTTTTTTTGTATTTCATTTAAGTTTCAAAAAATTCTTCGTTTTCCATTATATTTTATTATATTTGTTCTTTTCGATCTAATTAGAGCAGTTTTGAATTTTGGCATCTTAGTTTTTTTTTTAATGTCTTTTACTATCAGTTTTTTTCTCGAGTAATATTTTCTTCTTGTTCTATTCAAAATGTTCCGATTTTCTTTTATATAACTTTATAATGAATGTTAATTATATTTTTTTCAGATACCGTATTAATTATTAAAGCACTAAATTAATTTTATTAGAAAATGATAAATTAATATTTATTTAAAATTACATTTTCGAATAGATATTTTGTACAAATTTCAACTTAAATTAATTGATCGAGCATTTTGTATTTTAATTTTTAAATATACGTGAAAATATTTATATATAGTCCAAAAATAAAAATGGATCAAATTATTGGAAAAAAATATATTAAATATTAAAAATTAATATTTTATATTCAAATTATCAATCATGTTAACAAATTGATCAAACAAAAAATTGCCAAACTTCCGAAGATCTATTTGTAAGCTTTCAGCCAGTTTTACTTATAACATCTTTACAAAACTTCATATTTTTTAAGTTTGTTTTTGACAGTTTTATTGTAATATAAATATATAGATATATAATATATTATTAAAATTTATAAATATAAGACTTATATTTAAAATTCGAGTTAATATTTTTTTTTGCACATACGAAAAAAATAAATGATTTTTTTTCTACATTGCAACAATTATATTATATTAAATAATATAACATAATGAACAATTAACCAAAAAATATATTTCATACCAGAACATATAAAACTAATAAATTTCAACCGGCCGAGCTGAAATAAATCAGCTAAACGAGAAAAGCCATCGGTTAAAATTCATAAATCAACGTCTGCACATTTCTCATCAGCTCTTGAATACAACATCAAAACAGAAAGCATCTTTTTTTTTTTGAAAGGGGATGATCATTCTGTTTTCAGCATAATGCCGGCGATTTTTCAGCGTTTTCAACGCACGAAAATCGCTTTAAGCGTGAAAGCTTCCTAAATTAAAAATCAATTATCCCGTTATGCGCTTTATTTATAAATACTCTTTGTTCGAAAATATCAACAAATATATATATATATATATATATATATATATATATATATATATATATATAATAAAAATAAACATATTTACACGATTATTTTCGACCATTCCATATTTCGATATAAAAATAATAAAAATTTTAACGAACTATAATATTTGCAATTTACAGTCAATTTACTTCATTAAGAAGTTAAATGAAAAATCGTTTTTTTTTATACTTGTATATTAAATAACAACGAAAAAAACACGAATCTACCAAATTATCGTACAATATTCTGTATTATATCTGTGTTGAGCTGCCAATTTTTTTTTCTATCCAACTCATATTTTATTATAGTGTTTATACTAATTTTGTCACGCATTAAAATAAATTTATTGTTCGAAACTCTATATAAACGTTTAAGAAATCATATTCAACAAATTTTCCATTGGCGTAGCATCTTTTTTTTTCCAAAATAATATATGTGCTTTAAATCGAATCAACGTCAAAAATGCTTTGAAAGACAGTGCTTGTAAAAAAAAAGTGAAACGAAATATATCGTATTAGCTTTTCGTGGAAGCGATACGCGAGAGGAAAACCTCAAAAGCTTTTCCGAGAAATGTTTCTTATATGTGAAACGTTTATAATATTTTTTTTTTTGAAGTCGTAGTTTAAAAATTGAAAAATAATCTGAGTAATATATATGAAAATGAAACGAAAAAAATGCAATTTATCAAATGAAAAATATTTTTTCTAATATATAATTTTTATTATAAACAAATAAAAATATTTAATATCTTTTGATATTTAATAAAAATTAAAAATATATGACTGTATATATCGAATAACGAATATTGAATTAACTTACAATTTACATTATCATTTATATATATATATATATATATATATATATATATATATATATATATATATACATATATATATATATATATATATATATATATATATATATAAATTTTTGTTAAGTTATAAAAGAACTTACTTAATTTTAGAAGAAAAGAATTCATACCATTCATTAAAAATATTAATTACAAAATTTTGATTTAATGAAATTCTGAAATAGATTCTGTTCGGTTTATGAATAATCAATGATATTGAAAAAAAATATATATTCACTGACATAAAAATCACGTGCATGCATAATATTTAATTTTCATTTGATTTTCACCAACGTCTTATAAATTCAGTTGGACGCATGATCATAAATTTAATTGATCAATAAATCATGTTCGCTCATGTTTATTGTTTTCGTTTTTTTCTAGTCTTTGTAAAAAAATAGTACATAGCGAAAATTATGCGGTTTTACCCCCTTTGTATATATATATATATGTATTTTTTTTTCTCAAACGCGTAAATATATCATTCTAAGAAAAACTGGCGTGTTAACATCGACTATATTATATATTATATCATATATTTTAAATAGGTGGTTTATTATCGATATTTTCGTACGTGAATACATTCGTTCGAATTATATTCCGCAGACGCTTTCTCAGAATGTTGAGCGCGCGTAATTTTTGTCTAGACGCTGGAACTGCGCCATCTATTGTGAATGCACCGACGTTGATTCATTTACTGAATGAGCAAAATCGCAAGGTTTTAACGCTTTCATGTCATTTTCTTTTCTTATTCAAACACTATGTGAAAATATGACAGATTTGATTAATCTTTCAATGGTAATGCACATGTTTATTTTTTTTATATATATTATTATATTCATATTCACTTTATGACTATGTATATGTTACATTGATTTCATAGTTAAATAATATAATTTATTCTTCAATATATAAATAATCATTTTAAATTGATTATTTATATTTTGAATATGTATTAAATTAAAAAATATATATATTTTATATTAAAAAAAAATACAATTCAACCTTCAACTTTAACCTTCTTTTTTTTACTCGTTCATCTTATCGATAAACAGCATACATCTTTTTTTTTTTTTGCAGTCCAGTTTGTATAAATCCTATAACGATTTACATTGGAAAACGTTATTCGCCTGTATCGGGTGTACCGAAATAGAAACGGCAATAATAACAACAGTATTATTACAACAATAATATAAAGCTACGCGTTTCTAAAACAACACTCGAACACTGGCCAGCGTCCGTTTGTCTGTCTGTATGCGTGTATCGTATTAGAATATCGTCTGGTGGACCGATTAAAAAAAGCTATAGGGGAAAACAGCAGTAATAGCCGGGGACTTTTACTACGGTTCAGATTTTTCAGACGTGCTGAAAAAAAAGCAATATATGAAAACGTCATTTAATATTGATTATTATCATTTAAATTTATTATTTATTATATATACATAAATACGCTGAACAATGTGCTGAAAGATATTTTTCAGAATAATTTTTGAAAATTTTTATCACGATTATTTTTGTATAATATTACACCTACGAACATGAAATATATTGCAATTTTTTAATATATATATATATATATATATATATATATATATATATATATATATTATAATGTAAACTTGATGTTTTCATGTATATTTATTATTGTTATGCTCGTATTTACATATTGCATTATTTATAGCGTTTATATAGAAAATGTATTTTAAAATTGAAATTTTTCATATAATATATTGCATTATTGAAAATTTATGTTTCAAGGTTAAAATTCAGTTTCTCATAAAATTAATTATTTAAAATATACATATTTATTATATAAAATGAAAAATCATATTTTATTTTAGAAGTGTTTTTTTTTTAAATTTATGTTAATAGACGGAATAATCTATTTTTATTTTAATTCTGAGAATATAATTTTTAACTTATATGATATATTTATATATATTCTAACAAAATTATATTTTACGCCGTGAATCTCTTTGAAGTTCTATAATTATTATGTATATAAATTTAATTCATCAATTTATTCAGAAAGGTGTAAATTTTCTTAACAAATTATCCATATATTTATATATTTACTACTTTTATACATTTATGTGAATATTTAAAGCGGAAGTTTGTTAGTATTAAATCAATATTATTAATTGAAATTATAGTCGCTTTGTAACTTATTATTTTTAAGCATTTACATATTTTTCAAAAAAATATTGTTTTTTTATATCATTTAACAAATATTACTTAAAATATAATTGTCAAAAAATAACACATTTAAACCCAAAATTCCTTGCATAAAAATTAAATAATATTATAATAATTTACGAATTAAATTAGTAATTTTCTATTTTCAAAATCATAACTCAATCCAGAGACAATGACGCGGAAACATTAAAATTTATAGCAATTAAATACATTCAATTGAAATCATTCCAAATATACCGTCATATATTTCAGATTTATAATAATTATCATATGATGACGAATCGTTTTTCAGTTCAAAGGAAAATTTGTTTATAGTTAAAATACTGTATTTTCAGAAAATACGATTGTACATCGCATTTGTGCAAGATTACTGTCGTTTTTGCAGAAATAGACTATGACTGAAAAAGACGAACGAATATTATTATACATCGGCTATATTATTAATATACGCCATATCGATTTTATTATATATATATATATATATATATATATATATATATATATATATATATATATATATATATATATATATATATATATATATCTTCGATTTTTCAAGATGTCCGTCGAATTGTTTATATAAATCGTATAAAATGCGAATCTACGTGAATCACGGCTCGATTGTTTATGCGATATATAAATATTTTCGTATTATCCTAAATAGAAACGACGTTAAAAAATGTTATCCCGCTTCAAAATAAATGACATCGATTCCAAAAATATTAATATAATCCATAATTCGTATATATATATATATATATATATATATATATATATATATATATATATATATATATATATATATATATATATATATTTGATCGATGATTATATTTTTTTATCTATTAAAAATTAAATAAATATTATTAAAATGTCGTAAAGTTTGAGAAGCGTATAAATAGACGCGGAAAAAGCGTGTCGTAGAACACGTAGAGGATGTCACTGAAAATTAATCGCTTGACATAATTTCGTAACAAGTACCACCCTGTATACTTAATCCGTTCGGTAAATTATATTATTGTTAAATATAACCGGCATTTAGAACACAAATTTTTGTTATTTTGTCCGAAAAATATCTATAATAATTATATTATTATTAAAAATTAACTGTTGAATCAATATAATATGATATATATATATATATATATATATATATATATATATATATATATATATGAATATTTTATTCTCAAATATCGTAATATTATTTAATGGACGTAAACGTGTACACTACCGAAAATAATTTGAAGTATATGCGTCAATGTGATAAATTTTCGTCGGTGGAAAAAAAAAACGACGAAAACACAACACCGCGAAAATTTAACGATCATCGTCGTTAAAGTTCAACGCTGCTTTAGTTATATTATTAATATATTTCATTTTTATTGACCCATAAAATGATTTTTTTCAAAAATATTGGCCGCATTTGTCAGAGTTTTACTTGTGAATATGCGAATTTATGATAAAAGTCGATTTTCTCACTGTTCACGAAGTGTTTCAATGAGTTTGTTTTTTTATTTCCTTTTTATATTTATATTTATATAATTTTTATTGTATATTCTTGTTATGTATATTCATTATATTAATGTGACAATTTGAAATTTATTTGTAAAATGAATTTTTTTTTTGACGTAATAATTATTTAAAAATGATCTGTTCCTTTTTTGGTCTATTAAAAAAAAATAATGCATTATATATTTTTGATTTTTTTTAATCATTGTTATTAAAATAAAAATTATTTTAATAGAGAAAATTAATTTTATCCGTATATTATGAATATTAATATATTATGTTATAAATGAATTTATAATTTAGATGGAAGAGTGAAAATTACATAATTATTGTACATAAAAATAAAGTTTTTAAAAGCTCAAACATTCGAAAGTTGTACAGTTTAAAACGCTTTTAAACCAATAACGTTGAACTTTTGAAAGCTAGATGATCGTAAAAGTTTGACGATTTAAATTTTTGTTATGCGATTGTGTTTCGCTTAACAAAAATTTAAAAAAACTGTGAGCTTTAAAATCGTAAAGTTTAAAGCTCCGAGCATTTAGAATTATGAAGTTTTGAATTGTTTAAAAGCTCAAATATTTTAAGTTTTTTATTGATCGTTAGTATTTGATAGTTTCACAAATTTAAATTAATAATAAAAATTAAATCGATAATCCGAATAATAAATAATGAGAAATAGTTTACATTAAATTCTATACATTTTGAAATCATATTCTAATCATTTTAAATAATATATACACTTATATTATTTATCGTACAAAATAACGAAAATCTACTTCATTCGAATTAATCTAACGTACAAATAAGCAATATTAGTAATTATTAATAACACATATATAAATATATAACGAGTTCGAAACGTTTAAATCCATTAATTGCACATTCGAGAAATATTTACAATTCTTATTATAATAAACATATGAAAATATTTATTTTTATATGCCGGCATACGTGCGATGTGTATGTAATTGTTTATAAAATTTTTCATATAACGAATGGCCAATATATAAATCGCAAAAATTCTACAAACTATGCCAAAATATAAAAGTCGCCTTTTTCGCTGAAATACTTAAAAGAAAAATCAAAACATTATTATGAACTTCCATCATTTTGCTTTGTTCTAGTCTCTTGTTTACAATTTTGCTAATAAATAAATAAATATATATATATATTTTTTTTTTCAGCAACGAACAGTCATAATTCAGCACATTCATTTCTGAATTCTGAACGCGAATTCGTTTATTTCTGAAAGGTTGAAATAATTTATAGTTTCAATTTGCTTTCTTCTAATAGCGTCGAACATAGTTTTTTTTTTTTCATAGTCGTTGTCTTTGTTTGAATGTTGTCCATCGTCTGTCTCATTAATTTTTCGATTATTTCTTTAATCAGATCCAAATCGGTGGTCGACTGAAAATCGCGATTATCTAAATTGTATTTTTGAATGTTTATTGACCTTAAGATTTCATATTGTCCAACAAAATATTCTTAATTAATTTGTTGTTTAAATAATATATCAATTTTATCAGATTATCTATATATTATGGCATGAAAGATCGATGGTTAAAAATGACTTTTATTAAATTGAAACTTTAAATAGATTATTACAATTAATTTTATTAAGTAATTATTGATCATTATCATAATATTACTTCATATATTTTTGATTTAATTTTAGATTTTTCTATATTTTTCTCTTTCCTTGAAAATGAAAATATCTGCTTAATTATTGTATTAAAATATTTATCAAAACTCTTTAAATAATTTTATCATATTAAAATAATATCGTTTTAATATATTTATTATAGTAAAATATTTTTTATCTGCTATGAAAACTTCTGAACGGGGACAAGTCGTACTAACTAATCTAAAAATATTGCAACCAAACGCATTGTTCTAGCAATTTCTATTTATATTTATTTTATAAATAACTAGAACTATATAATATATTTTATATAAATCAATTTAAAACTATATCAAGAAAATAAACCATTTTTTTAAAATATACATTTCATTATTAGAAACGATAAGATTATTTTTTAGGATTAAAAATTTTAATAACAATATTTAATTTTATTTTTTTTTTAAATATTTATAGTATAAGAAATATTATTGCGTAACTCATATTTAGATTATAAATTTAATTATATCAATAAATAACACTTAAATTGCCTCGTTTGTTACGTTGAATATTTAGAAGCAGACATTTGTTTGTATTTACATAAAATATAGTTTAAACCGAAAGAAAATATTATATATATAGAGAAAATTATTTTCAAGACGAAATGAATGATTATAAATTGAAATAAATAATCTGAAAAACCGAAACGACTATAAAACTTAGCGGCAAAGTTTGTATATGAAGTTGAAAATATATACGGATTTATTTGATAAACTGAAAATAACAATTTTACTGAACGACTATTATCGGTTATAACCGATGGTATTTTCGATCAAATTAATCAAAAGCGGAATTATAGAATACTTAGAATCGATTCTGACAATGTTGTTTTGTTTTTCTATGTGCCAAAAATTGATTTAAAACCAATTGTGATTTATATAAATCCATTAGGGAAATTTCGAATAAAAATTCGTTAATATTATACTTTTTTTTTAAACATCATTTTTATACTAAATATATATAATTTATTACATATTTTCATATAAATTATTCAAAATTTATTTTAAATATCTTGAAAATTATTCTATATAATAAAAAATATTAGAATTCTAATATATTTTCAATTTCATATATTTTAGCTATCATATATATAATATTAAAACAATCTTATTGTAAATACCTTAAAAATTAAAATAAATCCTATTCGTATTTTAAAATTACTTTTTTCACTATAAAAAATCATAAATTATTTCTATAATATATATATATATATATATATATATATATATATATATATATATATATATATATATATAACATTTTTTTATATTGTTCTTCATTCATATTACATAATTTATTTTAAATTGTCAAATGAATATTAAGTTTAAATTATTGTTAAAAAAATATTCACACTATTAAAAAATAAAATTTAGACAGACACGTCAACTATTATAATTTTCACTATTGTCGGCTCTATGCAAAATTCAATTAAATTAAAAAATTTTCATTCAATTTCACCCTTCAATTCTAATTAATAATAATTTGACACGTATAATAATAAATATACGTATGCGACAATGTGCGATTCTGTCGATTATATGAAACATTTGTATATGATAATCGAGCGCATACAGGCGCCCGAGTGCATTCCCCTTTTTTCATACACACACCCGAGCATGTCGCGTTCTGCATAGAGAATTTGTTGTTGGCCGTTCCCAAAAATATACCCGTTTTGCTGTTGATTCCCAAAGTGTATCGGGTATATAAGTGCCGCTGGTGTCGATCGGCACACACACGTGCCGTCCCCTTCGACCAGTGTCACACCACAAAACCCCCCCCAAAAAAAAAATATATATATACAACAAAAACAATGGTTAGAAATATTATTCTTTATTTATTTGTGTTTATGTGTAATTCAAAATTAATATTTTAATAGTGCATATATATATATATATATAAATATATATATATATATATATATATATATATATATATATTTGTGATTTTTAAAATTATTCAAAATTATTCATTGTAGTTCCATAATTGAATAATTTTGATCTGATTTTGAAAATTATTTAAATTAAATCATCTGATTTTATAATATATATTTTTTAATTTATAAAGAAGAAATAAATTATTTTTTTATTCGATATTTGATTCAAAACTATTGTTTTCGTTTAGAATATTATTATTATTACAATATAAATCAAAATCAAATTGTTTTTCATATTTAAATATTTTCAATAAAATATATTAAAAGACCATATAAAATTAAATAAAAATATAGTAAATGAATAAATTTTCATTTTATTTAATATTTAATTTAAAAATATCAATGTGTGTATAATTTATTTTTTTATCATATTATATTTATATATTTTAAATAAAATATATTCAAAGACCATATAAAATTAAAATATTTTTTTTATATATATGAATTAATGAATATATTTTTATATTTTTACAGGATGAACTCCCACCAGAACAAATTGCAGGTAAATTGACATTTAATACATTTTAAATTTAAATTTATTTTATTTTTTTTACTATTACGAATCATCAGTTCTGTTCTTTATAAATCCAAAAAAATAAAATATTTTCTTTAATAATTACAAATATATATTTAAAAAAAATAATATATTAAATTTAAAGTCGCTTATCGGGCGTCGATCGACGCGCGGAAAATCCGCTTTCATTTTCGCCGCGGTGAAAAACGCACCGGAAAAATCATCATTCACACTGTCAACGCGCACGCGAAAAGCGCCGTCGATGGAAAAATTAAGCTCGTCGGAAAAATCGAGCCAAGAAAATCGAACGATTCATGCCAAGAAAAACCGGCTCGTGTTGCATCGGCATAAATCATGCGCGTTAATTGCAAATTATAACTCGAGTTCAATACCCCCGAATCGAGTTTTAATAAATCACAATAATTATGCGAGTCCGTATACTTTATGAGCGCGCCGAACTATTTCTATTGATGTGTCATTTTTTTTTTTCATTTTCATTTTGAGCGAATTTCGCTAGAAAACGTCGCGAATCGGCAACGGATTTAATTGAATTTTCGTGTAGCTTTTCGTTTAAGTCGTAAATAGAGATTTTTTTAATCATCTTATTTAAAAGTTAAATATATCTTAAATTATTTTATTACATGGTTTATATGACTTTTAATGATTAAATTATAATTTAAATTTATTTTATATAATAGCAAAATGCATTCTATCAACATATTATATAACAAAATATACAACCTATTATTTTATATAATAATATTGAAAATTAAACATTAACCTCAATATAAAAATCAACCAACTTTTGACACGTTTATACAATAGAAATAAATCAAAATAATCGATCAACGTATAAATATATATATATATATATATATAATACATCAAAATAGAAAACGATTTCGTAGTCAAAATAATAATAATAAAAAGCATAAAATAATAATCAAAAAAGAAAGAGACGTCAACGTTCGAATTTACCTAGTCGTCGAGAAAGAAAAGAAAAACAACAAAACAGGTCGTTCGGGAAAAATCGGGAAAGTTTTGCCAAATTGCGGTCAACATGTGCCAATTTTTTGCACTATCACAATAGATCGCCCACACATTTTTTTTGGACCCACCCGGATTCCCG
Source organism: Leptonema lineaticorne (assembly GCA_024500535.1). NCBI lineage: Eukaryota > Metazoa > Arthropoda > Insecta > Trichoptera > Hydropsychidae > Leptonema > Leptonema lineaticorne. The sequence goes on along the minus strand of JANIJI010000012.1, from coordinate 893,425 downwards.
ATATTTTTTTTTTCACTACGAGCTTTTGTATTTATTTTTTTTTTTTCGCTATTCTACTTTCGAACCGCCATTGTTAAATAATTATATTGTCTGGCGTAATAAATAATATAGGCTAAACGACGCAATTTCCTCGGAAATATATGTTTTTTTTTCTATTATATATATATATATATATATATATATATATATATATATATATATATATATATATATATATATATATTATATATTCACTAGAATTTTTTTATATTGTTTATCAAGATTTTTTTTCTTTAAAAATATATATAAATATACGCGAACAACTGTCAGAGAATAATACGAAATTATCGCCAAGATAACTCGTATAAAAAAATCTATCAATTGATGACAGTTTTTTTCTTTGCAACAGCTGTAGTTTTTCAAAGCATTCAAAATGCGAAATAATAATAAAAATTCTATTTATTCTCGATATTTTGATTGAAAAAAAATAATTTATATTTAAATGAAAATATATTTTTTAATTCAATTTCATTTAAATATAAATAAGACATTCGCAATATTTAAATTAAACTTCAAATATCGTTTTATATAATTGATAATTCGGACTTTAAATAAAAATGATTATTTTTAATAAACAAAAAAGGCAAATTATTTTCATTTATATATAAATTATTTTTTATGCAGTTTATATTTACTTTTTGAAATTTCAACTTTTATATCATATATTTGATAAATATGTATTGAAATATGTACGATATATAATTTATTCTTTATCATATTTCTTAAATTTATTTTATATATAATTTTTGTATATTTTTTTTAAATACGAATTTTTTTTTTTTTATAATCTTAAGTAATATAATCTCTTCAACAGTGAAAATAACAGTTCTATTAATGAATTAAAAAAAATATCTTTAAATAATCTACTGTCAGGTGTAATAATTATATTTTAACAGTCTTCGTTTTTATTATAACATCGAAGTTCACAATCTAAATAAACCGACGTTCCGCGTTTTAGCTGATCAAAATCTACCACAGCAATAAAATCTAAATTAAAAATCTTGATAAAATAAAATATCTAAAACGACTCATCGCATATAATGTCGTAACACGGTAAATTTATTTTTATATTAATATATATACATATATATATATATATATATAGATTTAGAATAAAAACTTTATAAAGTATATTTTATTATTATTATAGAAATGAATCGTCTTTTCATCCGATGACTTATTGATGTAACATCAAAGTAACGCTGCATTAAAAACTCTTATAAATTATATTCAAAAGCTCAAAAAATCGAAAGGAAAAGCTCAGACGATCCTTTTCTGTTTGCGGAAATGAGATTTTAATTCATTATATTTAACATCCGGAGTTTTATGAATCATTTCGGAAATTAATTTGAGATACTATTTATACTTTTTTTCGTTCACATTAAATTTACAATACATTTTTTTAAATATTTGTATTTCACAAAAAAAAATACATAATTATTTTTATCAATAATTTCAGTCAATTGAATCAAAATGTAAGACTTTCGGCTATCTTTATTAAGAATATATCACATATTTAATTTTTTTCAGAAAGACTTTAAATTGAATTAAATGTAAAAAAAATATATATGTAAGACAGTTTACAGTCAATATTTAGCAAACGAATATAGCATCTTGATAAATATATAAAATTCGTTATATTTATCCAACAATTCTAAATAGGTTATCCTTTGAAGATAATTTTCAGACCGTTTAGCGTAAAAAAAAAGCGTTGTATTACGGCATTAAAAGTGGGTTAACCGCTGAAACGGACGCACTTCAGCAACGCCTAATTATGGAAAACTGTTCGTTTTTCGTCTTTTTTTTTTTCAGCGGCGAAACCTCGATTCTTTAAAGAAAGAGAGCGATGGAAATAGACAAAATAAAATAAAAAAGATAGTATAAACCCGCCGCCTGCCGAGTGTAAAAGTTTATTTTCGCCTTAAAGCTCATATCGATCGGCTCGTTGCCTGTCGGTTACAATAACACGTGAAACGCTATAAACAAAGCTGCTGAAATAGAACTGAAACGGCCGCGCTGAAAACGGCTGTATAACCGATTTAAAGGCGAACCTCGGTTAAAATGTAACAAACGCCTATATAGAAAGACGTGTTACATTTTTATATTAACCATCTTTTGTATTGAATTTTTTTTTATATTTATTTTTTTTTTTTTTTTTTTTGAAAGACTAATCTCTGTTGAATTTTCCGCGTTGTTTAAGAAATGAAAATTTTCCGACGCGAAAGAAAGAAAAACGGTCGAAATTTTGTTTTGATAAGAAAAACGCGACGTTCGAATTTTCTCTTTTGAAAATTATTTTTCTTTGATCTTATCCTGTGTACTTTTGTGATGATTTTTTTTTTCAGTATATTAGAATACTTTTTGAATATAAAATGTGATCAAATTTAAATTTGATAATCAGTAATCGTTAAATATTTTTCAACGTTTCCGAATTTGATTGATTTTTTTTTATACTATTATACTTATAAAAATCGTTATGAATGCTTAATTAATATAATATATTTATTGAAAAACATATCTATTTAATTGTTTATTTTATATATTTTCATATAAATTTTACAATAGTTTAATTTATTTTTATACTCGTCAAATGCAATTCATTAATTGAAAATTGTCTTATAATATTATATGTATGATTTACATTTACTTATATGAAAATTGCATCACTATTTATATATAATTGATTAATTTGTCTTTCGAAATGAATGTGTTATTTTAATGTCACGTTGTCTATTTTCCATTTCATAGCACGTTCATATTTTACATTACATTATAATTTGATTTATATATGATATATATTCTTTATAAATAATAAAAATAAACATTTTTCTGTTATGAAATTTGTCAACGTTTAAAAACTTCAGACATCAGATAATATCTCATGACATCTTTTCAACGTTTCTTCCACGTATTTCACAATATATATATATATATATATAAAATTTATAAATACTGAAGATTATACGCAACATTTTTTTTATCAATATAAAAATACAAATATATATATTTTTTTTATCAAAAAAAAACCGATTGATTTATCGTTTTATCGATTTTTCTTTGAACCCACCATCCCTCTGAAAAAAAAAATAATAATAACGAATCTGTTTATTTTAAAATTGCAACGTGCAAAAGTTGAAAGATAGCGCGAAAAAAAAAATCGCACGTCTGAAGAAAATCCCGGATAATTCACGCGAAGCGCGTTTCCATTGCGTGATTTATTCTCGGATTGATTTTTCCGGAAAAATCAAATGAAAAGTCGCGTAAACAATCGCGTTCATTGTTTACGTCGATGAAGTGTGCCAAAGTTTCTCACCCGATAATTGCCATTAAACCGTGTAAAAAAAAAATACGAAGAATAAAAATTGCAAAAGATAGTACGCCGTATTTTTTCATTTTATGATTTTCTTTTTTGTTAAAACAGACCGTGACTTAGTCTATTATTTATAATGTGAACATGTATTGTACGTGACTTTTGTTTTGATCGCTGAAAATTGCTGTAAATATTTTACATTATATATTCCAGCAATTATAATATATTTTTTATGAATATTTCATATGAAGATTAAAACAGCGCCATCTATCTGTGTGTGTTGGCCATATAATAATGTTTATATATTTGTGAATTTATTTATATAATATTTTAACATTTGTCTTTCAATATGATTTCGTAACGATCATAATAAAATTTAACACGTTAACCCGTATATTCGTTACAGTTTTATAACGCGTTATCGCCACGTTTTTCCCGGTTATATTTTTAACCGGCGAACAAATAAAACGATAGCCCCGACTCAGTTCAGCTCGTTGCGCGCATAACTAAGTGCATCGTTCGGAACCCGCACTTAAAATAGACGCATCGTCTCTCCATTTAGAACTTTTCGTTTCGAGTTTTTGCCCTTTGATATTAAAATAACGGCACGAAGTATTGAAGAAGAAAAAAAAAGAAAAGAATGAAAAGCTCGTCGGAAATTTCATCTCGTTAACGGCGATCCGAGCTTTCGGAATCCGGTAGAAAAACGATTAAATTCAAAATATCCGGAAAGTTATTCGATGAAAAGCTTCATAAAATATACGTATATTTCAACATAAATTATTTTTTTTTATTTTATATAAATATTCACATTTTTGAGTTTAATCATTAATTATTGATAAAAAATATTATATTTTAGCGGAATTATATATATATATATATATATATATATATATATATATATATATATATATTATAATTCCTAATTTATCATGTTTACAGTAATATATTTATCTAGTTCCATCAATAAAATCTATTTTAAATACGTGTAAATTGAAATGTTTTCAACCGAAATTTTTTTTAATACCAATTCCATGCCAACTTTTAATTTTTCTACTGAAAGATTTCACCTTCATATCATATTTCAATCGTTCAAAAATTACGTCTAATTAAAATATCTCTATAATTTATTTACAATATCAAAAAAATAAATAAATAAAAAAACGATTACAATGTTATTTTACAAGTCGTAACAGAATTAAATGTGAATTTTTCATTTTATTTACGACGCTCAAACGTTTATTTCGTATAAAATAATATATATATATATATATATATATATATATATATATATATATATATATATATTATTGGTCTAAATGCGAAAAATATCGATTATAAACGTCTACGCTAAACTAGTAAATAATGGGAAAGGGGGGGATGAAAAAAAAAATAGGATTTTTATCGACTGCGGTAGTTTTTGTTGTCGTTTCGCATGTAAACATCTTTTTGACGTTTGGCAAAAGAACATATTTTCATGTCACCGACATGGCACATCACAAAACGACCGTTCATTACGGATTTAATCATGAATTTCTTGGAAACAGGTAAAACGGACACTGGCCGTCGTCCAAAACGAATTAGGACCAAATAACGTCTTCCAATTAAAAACAATCCATAATAAGCATATCAACTTTGTTTTGACATTGATGTATCTATCACATATATATCAATTTTTTTTTTTGTAATTCAAATTTAAATCGTTAATATATTTATTCTAATATTAATTTAAATATTTTTTGTGTAATTTAATTATAGTAAAAAATAAATATATATATTTTGACATTATAGAATTCAAATACAAAATTTATAATATATATATATATATATATATATATATATATATATATATATATATAACAAATTAAATTCAGATCCAATTAATAATTCTATATATATTATAAACATATATAAATTCATAGAACTGATATTTTTAAAAATAATAAATATAAAATAAAAATAAATTAAAAATAGACGTCCTTCTTATATTATATATAAATATAAAAAAAAATATTTTTAATAATGCTGTTGTTAAATTTCATCGTCAAAATTAACAGATATATACAACGTTGACAGTCAATACAACATATGGTCAATGTTTTCTTTACTGTCAGTCATTAGGAATTGTTTTTCCGGACGTCACTGAGTTTTTCCGAATATACATTAATATATTTTAGTATACGAAGACCTTGATTATGTACTCCAAATGACGTAGCGAATGACGTAAAATATATCTTGATCTGTTAAGGAAATTAATGAAAAAAATATATATATTTATATATAAAATTACCGCAACGGGTATATCAATGCGAATTTATTAACTGCGATGACTGAAATTCATAAATAAATTTCTACGATCGAAATATAATAATAATATAAACAATTTATTATAATAAATACGATCGACGTTGATAGCGTTGTTAAAATTTGATCACGTGTAAATTTGTTAACACGCTTCCGGCGGGGCGATTTAAATGCACGAACTTCAACATCTTATAATACGGGCGTGTGTTAGTTACATTGCGCTTAAAATATATTATTATAAATTTTACAAGAACGACCGAAGGAAGTTTATAATAGCTCAGTTTAGTTTAGTGTAACCGATTTCACATCTATAAATCATTCACAAAACACACAATACAAACTTCCCGTTTTCAACATCGTATATATATACATATATATATATATATATATATATATATATATATATATATATATATATATATATATATATATATATATATGTATTCTTATGCCAATTGTTTTGAAAATGGGTCACAGATCAAATTTTAACGTGGCAATTTAACACTTTACAACGATTCGTGTCGTTCTATAATAACATATGAAATACTGAAATAGCCGAACATTTTAATCAAATGTGTGGAAGATTCGTTCGAAAAAAAAAATAAATAAAAATATATATATTTAAAATTACGAAGGGGGGGTTTTTTGTATAATTTTTCAGTATTATAATATAGTGATCTGGGCGTGCTAATTGTCACGGGTGGACAGAATCAAAAGTGTCCTCTGGCCATCTTCCAAATCGCACAAGACATTATTCGACATCGTCGAATGTTGTTACAAAATAAAATCGCAATTAGCTCATTATTTTTATTTGTTTATTATTGGTTTATTATGGCGACCGAAAAAAAATGGTTTTTTTTTTAAATATTGTTAAAGGAATTATATATTTGAAATATTTAAATCATATATAAATATCTCCATATAAGATAACAAAAATAATAATACTGAATGTTAGTAAAGATAAAATACTTTTATAAAGTTATTAAAAATTAAAATTATAAATATTAATTATATTTTTATATTGTTTTGCAGTATTGCAAAAGGCCTTCAATGGCTTCGATCACAACAAAACCGGCAGCATTCCCTGCGACATGGTCGCCGATATCCTGCGTTTGATGGGTCAACCCTTCAACAAGAAGATCTTGGAAGAACTCATTGAAGAAGTCGACGCAGACAGTAAATTTAAATTTAAAAAAAAAAAAAAAAATATATATATATATATATATATATATATATATATATATATATATATATATATATATATATATAAAAGTACATATTTGTATAACGTTATAAATAATTTTAGAATCTGGTCGTCTTGAATTTGAAGAGTTCGTCACACTTGCAGCCAAGTTTATCGTTGAGGAAGACGCCGAAGCCATGCAGAAAGAACTAAGAGAAGCTTTCAGGCTTTACGATAAAGAAGGTGCACATCTTATGACGCTTATAATTTATATATGTCATACGTAATCAAATAATAATCGATAATTTAACATTCATTGATTAGGAAATGGTTACATTCCCACATCATGCTTGAGAGAAATCTTGAGGGAACTCGACGATCAGCTCACCGATGATGAACTCGACATGATGATTGAGGAAATCGACTCTGATGGTTCAGGAACTGTTGACTTCGATGGTGATTTTATTTTTATTATTTTTTTAATTATATTCAATTTTGATAATATAAATATGATATTTATATAATATTTTATTATTACAGAATTCATGGAAATGATGACCGGAGAATAAATAATACAAAAACTTTTAAATAAAATAGGTTTAAGATTATAATGTTTAAGAGATTTTTTTCTACTTCGATATCATCTCTAATCAACAATTCTTCATCTTCATTTTTAATCAAATGATAAGTAATAAACTATGAATTGAAAATACATATCTTATACATATTGTTTACTTTACTTCCGCGTAAATAATAAAGGGGGAAGTTTCATTTTATTTTTTAATTTTTATTACGATTTTTTTTTTTTGGTTCATAATTACATATATTTTAAAATTTCATTTTATTTTTAAATGCGTTTGCACTTTTTTTACGAATAACTCAATCCTTTTTTTTAACATGTAAATAAAGGTCTATCATCCAAAAAACATTGAATAGGAATAAAAAAGTATTATTTTATTATAGTTTTTCTCAGATAATTTATATAATTGTTAACATTTTGCACAATCAATAAAAATATTTGATAAATTTTAACATCTTGTTATTGTAATTCATTTTCCATTCCTTCTTCCTAAAATTCAATATTAAAATATTAATATAATGTAGAACTTAAAACTATATAACAATAAAAAATTTAATATTTTTCCGGTCAACATAAATAAAATCAGTATTACTTTAAAATATAATTTATTCAGACATATCAATAAATGGAGGTACATTTTATGTGAGGAATACAATAAAATTGATAAGTGCACTATATATATATATATATATATATATATATATATATATATATATATATATATATATATATATATATATATATATATATATATATATATATATATATGTATATTAATGAAGCAAAAATTACATTAAAATTTTATTTTATTTTATTCAATTCAATATATTTTTTTGATTTTAGCTTTCATTGTTTCCTTTTTTTTTCTTGCTAATTCTTTTCAAAAAAATCGATAGTTATAAATAATTTTATAATTCTTTTAGATCAGAAAATCATTGGAATATATATATATATATATATATATATATATATATATATATATATATATATATATATATATATATATATATATATATATATATAGTCCAAAAAACATTACACATATTGTGAAATTGACCTAATTATTATATTTTTGATTTGATAATTTTTCAATTTGATCTTTTAATAAGTACACTATTAATAAATATTTTCCTCAATATATTTATATATATACTGCTTATTAGTTATTATATTTTGTATTTATTTAAAACTAACAAAAATATTATATTCGAAGGGTAGATAGAATTAATAATTTTTGAGATCACAATTTTTGCACATCTATTTTTAATTCTTGTAATCACCTATAATTATAAGAATGCTTAAAAATAACCAATTAGTATTTATATTTATAAAAAAATATCTATTATTTTTGAACGCATTATTATAGGAAGTATACGTGACGTTGATAATGAAATATTAAAAACTTTCGATTGACAAAATTTTGTAATGATCAAAACAGAACCTATGAAATAAATATAAATAACTTTTAACACGTTCGCTGTCACATATTTTATTTTCAATGCTGTATAGATTTTTTTAATATTATTAAAAATATACGACAATCTTCAATTTATTTCAACATAAATCAAACCGTTTAAAACTCTATTGAAACGATATTTTTTCATAATTATACAATATCAACTAAAATTTTAGTATAAGCTATATTTTAAGCAATCAAATAATAATCTAACTATTGTCAATTGCGAAAATTTTAACAGTTATTTAAAATCTCAATTCGGGAATGAATAATATTTAACAATAAAAATATTTCATAAACCAAGATTGGTTAAAGATGAATCAATAATAAATATTTTTTAGGCCATTAAAATCTGGCTACTATATATTATATAATACAATATATAAAGAAATTTTAAACACAAAGCAAACTATTAAATAACTTTTTTATCAACAATAAAAAATAAGTATACATTATTACTTCTTTCCAACGATTGCAATATTAAGTATTTATATATATAATAATAATACCTTTTTTTATTTTAAATTTCAAATACATTATCTAACACGATCGATTCGACACGACACATTTATAATTTAATAATGAAACATCAAATCAATCTTTGTAACATTCAATAATGAACAAGATCGATTATTTACCATTCAATACACGTTTACACATTTAGAAATGCATTTATAAATATTTTTTTCCCAGTCATTTAATGTAACGTTATGACGAAATAAAAATATATAAGTACATCACACGACACAATTTAATACAAAATCTAGAACGAATCCATACCATTTTTCTTACAACCTTAGTAATAGGTAACTTTTCGCAGTACTATCATTATTATTATATTTAATACGCCGTTTACTATCTTATTTAATGTATAATATAAAAATCAAAATATAAGAATATAACAAAAAAATCATTTGGCGCACCTTTGACAATATTTTTTTAAATGAAATTATAAGAAAAAAAATAAATGTTTCATGTATAACAACTGTCTCTAACAGCGTTAAATTTTTCAAAGATAATAAATCTCATTTTCGATTAACTATAATATAAATGAACAGTTAATAAAATATTTCAACAATTATGACATTTACAACATATTGGTATAGACAATTTATTATTGTTTTAAAATATAAATAAAGATTTTTCATATTTTTTTTTTTTATAAATTTCAACTCATTTCAATATTTGATTGTCAAATGAATATTAATCAACTTTGTATTAAAACTATGAATTTTTCTTTTATTTTTAATTCACTTTAGTTTTCATGAATAGTTATATATTTTTTTTTCATTTATACATTTTGTCTATAGTGAAAGAACAATCTATTTGAAATTGTCTAATAATATATTTAAATATTACTACAACGATAAATAAAAGTCAATTAATAGTTGAAATTTTAAAACAAAACATTCGCTCTGCTTATATATGGCACTTAATTTTGCCGACTATATATATATATATATATATATATATATATATATATATATATATATATATATATATATATATATATATGTATATATATATATATATATATATATATATATATATATATAAATTAAATCAATAACACAATATAACAGTGACGTTACTAGATTTAATGTAAAACATTACGATCTCTACTAAACTCTTCAGAATACTTATATTTTTTTGTACTAGTAATACTTGTAAATCGTTTATGATATAATAAATAAGCGAATTTGAGCGCAAAAAGTTAAAAATCATTTTAATCATCGATATCTAAATTATGTATATTTATGATACAATAAATTCAATATTTATTAGAAATTTAGTCGCCGGCGACTAGTAATAGTAATACTAAAGATATCTAAAATAGAATGACAAAAATAAAAAAAAAACTTAAGCATAAATATATAATTACACAATAAGATAATAATTTCAATATTATTTAATATCATCTGCACCTTTCTTAGTAACGTCACTTAATATATTAACATGTTAACTGTCTATATAATAATATATCAATTCTCTGAAAAAACATAATAACATATTTAGTATATATTTAGAAAATAATTTGTATGCATAGTTGCAGACTAATAATATGAATATATATATGTATATGTATATACATATATATATATATATATATATATATATATATATATATATATATATATATATATATATATATATATATTATAATTGACATGTTGAAAATATTACAATTAATATTTAAGTAATCATTAACTACAAAACAATTATAACACTAAAAACATAAAAAGCAAATATATAGAATATGTTAACCCTTTACATACAGGTTTATTTCTTTTTAGTTTTAAAACGACTCAAAATACGAAACAATTTTTAAATGTTATATATATGGCATCTTTGTATACAAAGGGTAAAAAAAATAATATTCATAAATATGGATAACGAATGTGATCATTTTGAAAGGAATGAATAATACAAAAGGAACCTATATAAAATATACTATTAAAAATATTTAAAATAATAATCACAAAGAAAACTCTAAAATCAGTTTTCCACATTTAAGATTATAAAGAAAAGTGTGTGTGCTGAATATCAGTGTGCTCTCTATTCAATATTCCCTTTTGGCACGAAATAAATGCAGAATGACTAATTCAAATACGTGAATCGCGCATATATAATATATATTCACATGTGCGAACTTTCAATGTGAACGTCAATTATTATTGTATAATTATTATATACTTTATGAGGAATATTCTTATCTTCCAAATATACGCCTATTGACAGTATGGTGTATCATTACCGTTTTATGCTTTAAAATATTGAGGAAATTCGTTTGAAATTGTTCTGACCAACGCCTGATCGCCGATGCTGGCTTCTCCTTCTTCGCAAAATATACGCGTGAAGCAACGTAACAGATCCGCTTGACGATGACAATGACTATAATCGGTGTGGCGCAAAATACCCAGACACAGCTTCAAATATTGGCCACGTCGCTGAAAAAAATATTTATGATTCAATCGCTTCAATGTTTATTCATGATTATTTAACACTTTTATGGTAAATGACAAAGCATCCAAACATAGCATACAATACAAAATATAAATTTTGATTTTTAGTATTCATTACACATAAAACAATATTAATAAAACTTTTATTTCTGTAGTTTTTTTTCAAATTCAAAAAAAAAAGAAAAACACTAATAAAACTGAACTAAATTATCTCATCGTACTCATAATGAAACACGTTTCTAAATAGTTTGAACTTATTATTACACCCACTGCCAATGACATCACACAATAAAACACATTCTTTATATTCAATTTCAAAAAATATCCTGTAGCCACAGGATACAAGATAGCCTATAATTAACATTCCGTAGAAATGTCCTTCAATTTATATATAATAAAATAGTTCTATATATTCGTTTAACGATTAACCAATCATAAAAGTGTTAATATTTCTATATAATCTATTTCTTATAATTAAAATAAGTACTTACTAAATCACCAGCAGATAAATCAGCCAATTGGCGAACAGTTATATCCAAAAGCACACGCGTATCATTTGTATAGAAAAGAGAAGCAGTAGATCTTCGACTAAAAGCATCCAAGGCTAACTTTAAAACAGAATGCGGTATATCAGTTTTATGATCCAATACTCTTGCGGGATCATCTGAAAAAATGAATTCAAAATATATTAACTTTAAAAATTACTTATATTTTGACAAAGTTATTATACAACTATATATATATATATATATACCTTCACGATTAAGTAATAAAAGCAATTTTTCAGTAAATACTTTGGCATCGTTACGTGACTGCAAAGCTTCTAAAACGAGATTGCTATCACAATCTTGAAATTGTAAATTATAGGCAAATATCAAAGTCATAAATTGATCAGGAATGTGTTCTTCTTCTTCGTCTTCCGAATTTGATTCAATTATGTCCAATAGGAATGATACAAAATCCTGGTCAAGTTGCTCTGTAAATAAAGTCTTTTTAGTGATATTTTACAAATATATAATAATCAAAACGAATTTTTATTTTCAATCTAACCAAAATGAGTAATTGGTAATGGATCACCCATTGAAAGTATTGAAACAAGTAATTGTGCTGAAGCAACCAAACGTTCAGCGTCTTTTGGATTATCTAACATATCTCTAGCAAGTTCTCTCGGTAATACAGAACCGCCAAGGAATTTAACGGCTTCTCGATCTAAAGCACACATTACACCAAACGCCTAAAAATATGCAAAATATTTAAAAGTCAAAAATTATTTTAACAATAATAATAATATAGTTAAAATGGCTAAAATACCTTAATCAACAGTTGTCTGATGTGCCATCTGGTTTCCATCTGATAAAATAGCACTAAAGCGTTAACATATTCATATTGCTCTGTAGATATTATATCTTGAGACACTCTGACATCGGCATTTGACTAAAAATGATAATATAAAAATAAATATAAGTATAAAGAAAGTGATACTAAAATACAGATAGACGTTATATTTCCCACAAACTTTAAATTTAAAATAAATATTTTCAAATTTATTATTTTTATGTATGAGAATGTAAGATAAATATTTGTTTTCGTTAAAATATCATACTTCTGGATTATAATTAATTATGCAATATAATATAATTAGTTTTAAAACATTTTTCTCATATATTAAGGAAAAAATAACTACAAAAATCTATATTTGGTATAATCAACGCAAATAAAATAGCTAGTTGTGAGTAAAAACTTTGTGGTTGATATATAACATTACTGATATCACTTATCAAGGTTTAATTTTATAGTAAAAATTGACGTTTCTAGTCGAAATAAAAACATAAAAAATAGCTTTATATATTTCAATATAAAATCCGTTGCACTATCAATAATAAAAATAGAGTATTGATCGAGGCACAAATAGCTATAAATATAATTGTACAAGTACAGTATGTAATATAATTACTCACCAATACGGTAATTACTTCCTGAAGATGTTGAGTTATTAAATGATTATCATCATGTAATGTCCAAGCTCTTTGTTGAGCGTCGCGGGCACAAGCAGTAAGAGCGCTCAAAGCGGTTCTAAGGCGACGAGCATCCGCTGAACTGCGGAGCATGGTACGACCAGCTGGTAATGGACCAGAAGCATTTGCTAAGGTTGCCAATGACCATACAGTAGTGCAAGTTTCTTTTGGCATCAATTCCTAATTTCAAACAATTAAAAAAATAGATATTTATTTAATAGGCATATATTTTTTTTCTCTTTGACAAACCTTTAAACAATCTAACACAGTTGATACAGCAATTCTAGATAAATCATGACTGAGTTGAGTATCTCGACGCACACGATCTACCATACCATAGAGTGCATGAGCTAAAACTTCATTAGAATGAGTCACAACTACAGGGGTTTGCATACTGGGACTAGATTGACTACGATGGGGAGAACGTCCTCGGCTACCTTCCGCATTGTTTGTTGATACCAGTTGCTCAGTTACTGATTGACTATTATGCAATCGTTCTAAAAAATATATATCGTTATGACTCGATTTATATGAATTGTATAATCAATATTTTACTGTACCTTGATTATATTCATCTTTATTAGTTTCTTGATATTTGGGTTCATTATTATACGCTGATGGAGAATCAGTTACAACATGAGTATCTTCAGACGCATTTCCATTTTTCAACTGTTCACTTTGTACATCATCCATTTGGTGAGTTTTGCCATTTTCCATATGATGGTTGACGTTATTAGGTGGTTGAGGTGCTAGTTTCTTAGTTAAAGGCTAATTAAACAAAAAAACACATATATGACTCGATAATTTTTAATGGTTTATGTAGTTTAAAATAGAATTAGGGGATTTTCTATATAAATCATAAACAATTTATTGATATCAAGATAACTCAACATTATAAAAAAACATGTATTAATCAACAATAATATGTATTACAATACTCATTTTTATCAGTAGAAAAAACGAAAAATATATAAAGGCTATCTATATTATGTAAAAATTAAATACAACATTAATATGTTATATTGCATTTAAATAATACTGTAATCATTAGAACTGATGATACCTTAATAATTTGTGCAATTTCCAATTTCTTTTCTGTCAACTGGGAGAGTAGTTCTTGTTTTTCAGGTACCTCTTCCATGCTTAACTTACGAACACACTCATTTAAAAAATTAAACATGAAGATTGGTTCCACCTAAAGTATGAATAATGGTGTCATGTTTATCATAAAAAAAAGAACACCAATAATAATAAATTACATTTTTATTAAAATACCTTAATATTAACAACATAATTGGAGGGAACGAATCCTATTTGACCATTAGCATTCACAACCTGCCACCAATTTCTCTGTTTAGTACTGCTTTGATGCAAAATGAAATGGTCCCCTTCGTGAAAACTCAATGTTTTCGCTAATGTCGCTTCAAAATTATACAAAGCTTTGAGCATATCGAAACTCTCTGTTAAATAAAAGAAGAATATTTTTATAAAAACGTATAATATGAATTTAGCAAAAGATTTTAGAAATTATCAACATTAAACTTATAAAGAAACGAATGTAATATATATATATATATATATATATATATATATATATATATATATATATATATATATATATATACGTATTTTTCTACTACCTCTGTTAATTTTTAAATATTACACAACACCATATTAAACTGTTTCACAGCTTATTGCATAAACTATGAGATTCTACAAAATTTATGAAATCATAAAACAAAACAAGCACTTAATGATAGCATTACTTCATATACTATATATAGTAACTTTTATACATAAAAAATGTGTTTACTTTTTAATGATTTTTTCTAGATATATTATTTTAAGCACAATGTATAAGTATGAGTATCTATTATAATTATATATATATATATATATATATATATATATATATATATATATATATAACAATAAATATTATTTCATTAAATAATAATTTAACTATATAACTTGATAATTTACTAAAAATATTTCTTAAAACAAGAAACATTATAAAATATATAATTAAAACATCATCAAAAGTTTTTAAAATAACGATATTTTAAGAACATAATAATATTCTATACTAACTATATTTTTGAATGAAAAGTAATATAAAAATTATTAAACTTTTTAATTACATGTGAATTTAGTTAAACAATGTTAATACAATTTTAATTTAAAATCAATATTTAGACTTTAATGAACTTAATGTATTTAAAAATATTGAATGAAATATTTAAAAATAATGAAAATTATTAAATAAAAAATGAATAAACTTGATAAATAAAAAATACATAAATCATAGATAATGTATATTTCTATTTGTAATATCAATTTTTGTGAAGTAATAAATATAAAATAAAATAATACTAAGCACTCTCGTAGTAAAGAAATTAATTATATACTATTATTTTCCATCTACAAAAAGTAATAAATATTGTTTTAAGTAAATCAAGAAAATACAAATAAAAATAAATTGAATAGAAAAAAACTTAAAACAAATATTATCTAAGAAAAAATCAAAATCAACAATTTTTACTAAATATACATTTTATGTCTAAAAAAGTAACTTTAATAAAAAAATAAATAAATAATATTTCAAAATACGTATAAACACGAGTAATAAATGTGTTCAATTCCATTCAATAAACGGGACATGAATAATAGAGTACAACATCAATCGCAAGGTCATTTTCATAAATTATGCCAGTTAAATTATACCATATTTTCACCATGGAAAAACGATTGAATAATTTATGTAGAAAATTGTACAACGTCTAAATGGGGGGCGATTATTTTTGAAAGAGAAAAAAAAGCATAGAATCAATATTTATAATGAGATTAAAGAGTAACGAAACTTCATCAAAGCTATGAAATTTCGTTTCGTCTTGGAAGAGGGAGAGAGAGATAAGGAAATCGTTCTGATGTAAAGTTGATGTGACAAAAAAAAAAGTGAAAATAATAATGATTGTATTTGAAGTATTGTAATGTAATAATACGTGTGTTCATTACCGTCTGTCGCCATTTTTCAATATATTTACATGAAGAGTGACAGTTGGAGAAATCGACGAACTTAACGACACTAAAACTAACGACCGTCACAAACGGCTGATCGAGCCGAACTGGCGATTCGTAGGACGTTTCATCACCATCGATTTAAAATACCACTTCGCCGCGATGTTTCAACGCAAACATTGCCCGTCACCTAATACACGTTGTATGTTCTCATAGTGTAATTAAAAAATAATATTCGAAATTAATTGCACGCCAGGGAAGTTCAAATTTAATATCGACAGATTTTGATTTAAGATTTTAACTTATACATTTAACAATATTGATTGTGTATATGATTTCATTTCAATTATAGAGCGTTAAAAATAAACTAATTATAAAAAATATATATTTAAATGAAAAATAAACTTTTTGCGCTAAAAGATATATTTACATATAAATGATAGATCGTTGAAAGTATGTTAAAATAATAGTAGCTACTTGAATAAGATAAGTAGCAGTTACACATATGTTAAAATCCATGGAATGGAATACGAACTCAATGATCTATCCGTTAGGATAAACCGCCTATTAATCATATTATTCGATTACAAAATTTATAAAAAAAATTCAAAACATATTATTAATTTGTTTATTTTTCAAGTTCGATCAAAGAATTTACTATTTGAATGTGTTTTTATAAGTAGTAATTTATTATATAAAAAAATATATCACTTTGAATTAAAAATTATTATATAATTTAATTATATTTATTATTTTAAGACAAATCTAATTAAATTAACTTCTACTAAAATAAAAAGAAAATTATTATATATAGCTGATAATGGAATTTTAAATTTTATTTATTAAGATCTCTATGTAAGAATAACTCAATAAGATTTAAAAAATATCATATTTAAAAAAATATATCAGTTATTAACAATAACAAAAAATTTAAAAGCCAAATTTTATTTTATTTATTAAATTAAAAATTAGTATTAATAAATCTTAAACAATGCAAAAATAAAAATAATGAAATTTATTTTGATCGTGGAATATCTGGTATTAGAGAATTTGCCCATTCAAGATATTTTTTTATAATATTATCAGCAGTTTTTTGACAAGAGTCATGTAAGAGTTCTGTTTCTTTATTCATTTTATCCAGAGAACTTTTCCACCTAAAATTAAAACATTGTGTATGATATATTGTGTATGTAACAATAATTTTAAATATAAAAATAATATTACTGAATTTCCTGTTCTTTCCAATAATCCAAATCTTTCTTTTTATCTTCAAAGGTTTTCCGAAGATCGTCATTAGCTTCTTCACTTTTCTTTAATTTTAAACTCAAGTCTTCTACGCATTTTTTAAGAAGGTTCAAATTGGCTTTTTTTGATTTAATATCAGAAACCAGTTCTGAATGCGCAACCTCTAGTTTATTTGTTGATTCCTGATATGAATCCTAAAACAATGAATATTTTCTTATATAAATTCAATTCATTTATTAAAAAAATATGCGCGCGCACGTGTGTGTATATGTGTGCACGTAATTAACTTACAATTTCATGATGTAACTGTTGTTTGTGTTTATTCTCTGAATCTTTTTCATGTCGTGCTTCAAGCAAATGTTTTTCAGCCCCCAATTTCAAAATATTTAATTTTTCAATTGTAGTCTTTAAATTTTCCAATGTTTCTTTATGTAACAAGTTTCTTAAATTTAATATAAGAGATTTAGGATTAATAAAATCAAATCGTATTACATTTTAAATATTCAACTTATACCTTTCATTAATTGAAAAACAGGACAAATCATTTCCCATAGCGAGACCCACCTCCATTAAATATTTATTAACAATCATACAAGCCTTTAAAGCGTTCCTCTGTTCAGCCGCTAATTCAATATCTTTCTGGAATAATGTCTACAAAACAATAATTAATAAATAAGTATTCCATATTATTTATATGTATAACGTAAAAGGAATCCTATTTACTTTTTGCAGATCCATTAAAAGTGTATTTTTGTTATTGAAACACTCATTTAAATAATTGGTGTGTTTCAAAATTTCATCACGATTCTTTATGCTCATCTTTTGCTCATTTACTTGCTTTTGTAATGATATTATTTCATTTCTGAAATTTGATTTAATAATAAATTCATTATTTTAAAATATTTGTATATATAAACATATACGTTTTAAAACATAATTAAAAAAAAAACAAAGTTACATACTGCAATTCCTCGATACTATTTTCGACACATTCTAATGTCCTTTTTTCCTTTTCAATATCATTTTTTCCTGAATGAATCTGTCCTTTCAGTTCAATATCCATTTCTCGAATTCGTTCAGCTCTATTTTTGAAAGATGTTATTTCAGAAAGCAAGTTATGGCGTTTTTCTTCAATTTTGGAACGTTGATTTAATAATTCTTCGTGTTGTGCTTGTCTATCTATAAATAAAATAAATAAAATTATGAGTTTTTTAAATAAAAATAATACTCGTATATTAAAAATATAATTTCTACTAACTTTCCACTTCTGCTTTCAAATCTTCAAATTCTTTATCAGAAACATTGAAATGTATTTTTAATTCATTTATATATTCATCATTAATGATTTGAAAATCATCAATGTGAAAATTTTGATCTTGAAAACTAATAATTAGAATTAATATTAAGAAAAAAATACATATATATTTTTATAATATAAGATTACTTACGCTGACCAGGCCTTGAAATAAAATCGATGCCGCATAGAATAAAGAATACCATCGTCATTTGTTCCATACAATGTTTCTTCAGACATATTTTCTTTAATAAAATTCTATATAAAATGAAAAAAAATATATAAATTATATTAAAATAACAAAATAATCTTTAAAACATATAACGTAACAAACCTTTACATCAAGTAGATCAACCATATATGACAAAAACGCCAAAACGTGTGGATAAGTATGTACCGTATTAACAGTTTTCAGCCAGGACTTAGCCATTACACCAGGATACATAAGTTTACGTGCAAAAATAGGCAGCTATAACGATAGTAATATATAAATATTTTAATATTGTAACAAAAGAAAAAAAAACTAACGAAAACCACCTTTTCTATATAATTAACAGATTCAACATGAAATCTGTCTCCAGCAAACTGTTCTAATAGAGCATTCGTCAGATTAATAAATAAGCGGATTGCAATAGGCTTTAATGGTGCACCACCCGATGGTAATAACAAACTAGTTTTTTCAT
The DNA here is from genome assembly GCA_024500535.1 of Leptonema lineaticorne. Classification (NCBI taxonomy): domain Eukaryota; kingdom Metazoa; phylum Arthropoda; class Insecta; order Trichoptera; family Hydropsychidae; genus Leptonema; species Leptonema lineaticorne. Next base: position 873,335 of record JANIJI010000012.1, on the reverse strand, counting down.
TTTCACGTAATTTCCTCAACACTTCTTGTCCTGTAGCCCTTTGCCAATTTACATCTGTAATTGGGCTGTAAAATGATTAGAAAATTAAATTTACATATAAAAAAACAACAACAATAATAATAATAAAATTAAATTTGTCGAATACCGCTTGTCTTTAGCTGGTGGTGCTGCAGATAAAGCCTTTTCAAATACAACCCAAAAATTTTTTGACCGTTCGTTAGATGGTGCACGTCTCTAAAAAAATGTTAAATGTTTCAACATATATAATATAAATTACGTAATTTATATAATACAGTAAAATACAAACTTGACAAATACTGGCGGCTGACATTGGTGTTTTCATAGAATTATCCATCATTGGTGTTCTACTTGGAGTTTCATAAGGGTGAAAAACACTAGAATGAGGTCGAATCTAAATCGTAAATAAGTATTAGATTGAATTATGTTAAAATTAATATTAATGGAAAAGATGAAGAGTAGATTCAACATACCAAAGTTTTTCTAGCTGAATCAACACTACGATTGCGCATTCTTTGAAGTGTTAAACGAGCAACTCCTCTTGTAGCAGACTGTGGATTATAATCAATTTGACTCAAACCAGATAGACGATCTAATGAACCAAATTGTCTTCTTGGTAAAGGAATGAACGATAGTTTTCCTTGATCGACTCTAAAACATAATAACATTATAAATATAATTTAAAAAATTTCTTCCAAGTGTACATATTCAAAAAAACTTTAATAATCCAGTTTTCTTATAAGGTTTGGAAAAAGTGTTTCTTAAAGAAAACGATTGCAAAATATAAAGCGAGTAAATTTCAATATATAATAGTTAAAGCTTATTGTAACAAAATAATTCAAATCCGTTACAGCATTTCACCAATCTTAATTTAAAAACGTTAGTCTTAATTATAATGTTAAGTACCTGGAATTTCTTACACTGGTCCTGTCCATTATTTCGTCGATTCTTTGATAGGACGTTCTACGATTTGCCATTTTTTATAATTGATGATACTCTTATAAAACGTTAATTAATTATTAAAATCAGTAGAGATAATCTAAACGTTTAAATTAAATAATTTGTATTAATTACTTAGAAAACTTGACAGTACAACAATCTGACATTCAAACGAAAACTTCAGTTAAAGCGTTATATCATAAAATGTTCAATATCGACCATGATCGTCATTACTAGTATCGCAGCGTTTACTATCACTTATATTTATGTAAATAATCAAAATTCACATTGAACGCAATATAATTTATAATATTTATAATAATTCATAATAATAATTATAAATGAATTTATTTTAATAATCAATTTAATATTTTAATTAACAATTTAGTATTAAAAATTCAAATCGATTCCGATGACCTAATAATTACTAATAAAGTTGGAGGGAGTATCGTCAGCAATCCGCTAAAATTATATGTATTATAACTGACGTCAAAAGTTCATTAGTCAACTATTAATTAATTTTTAATTATTTTATAATATATTATAAAAATTTGTTTCATAAATATAAAAATTATTTTTAAAAATCAATTATATAAAACTTTTATTTTTATTAATTATAATATATATCTATATATGACAAGAGTATTTTTAAATATTTTGTTAATTTATAATATTAATTTTAAAATTTAACTCTAAAATGTTAAATTCTATGAAAATGTTGAGTAATTCAATAATATTATAGTTATTTTATTTATATTTAGATAGTAGAAATATTAATAATGGTCATATTTTGACGTGTTAATATTATGGTCGCGAGAGAAGTTATTAGGTTCCGCGCCGGTTTCTGTCTCTTGCGATCGGGCGTCGAGTGCGCGTGGTCGCCATGGCCGTAGGTAAAAACAAGGGCCTCTCTAAAGGCGGTAAAAAGGGCGTCAAGAAGAAGATGTAAGTGTCTACGGTTGCCTTTTTTCGTGTATTTTGCGCGGAACCGGAAAAGCGTTACGCGAACGTGTCCGCGCTTCGGATGCCTGCGGATTTGGATCGCGATTACCGATATGTCGCGGTGAACGTGGCTCGTTAATACTTTATAAACGAAACGCTGTTGACTATTTTTGTTCGCCAGTCGGAATGGACGTTTTAAATCTCGCTCGTATTCTCGCGCCATATTCATTGTATTTCGTTGCTTGTTCATCGTCCGAACTGTGTCGGTTTTATTATTTGCCGATCGTCGTTTTTATACTTTTCGTTTACGTAAATAATATTCAATTGAAACAATTCTTCACAAAATATGTTGTCCTAAATATCGTTGACTTCGCTTGGAAAAAATATAAATGTGGCACTCGCACATGACATTTACTGTACCTAACCTATACTCTAAATTCTGGTCTATATTAGATGTTTTAAATTTGTATGTAACTGTATTTATTTATATTATTAAACGTAAAGTCATAGTAAAAATTATAATCTGAACTCAGGTCTAATTTTTTATTAGAAAATTGCAGATAGTGTTTGAGCTTCTCGCATACAATATTTTTAGAGGCGAAGACAAATATCGTAAATATCAGTGTAATTTTTTTATTTTACATTATAAATTTAATTATATACTTTTAAGACGACGCGATCGGACAATAGTATTTATGTTATAATCAATACAAATATGTTAGTATGTTGATGAAAATTTGTATCTTTTTAAACTGACACTTAAATAATACTTTGTGTATTTTTATTCCATGTTAATTAAATTATATATGTAATTGATTTTCAATTTTCTAAAACGAAACGTTCGAGCTCGCTTTCATTTATTGTTATTAATAGTGATAACTTATAAAATTTGCAAGTCAAAATTTGTGGTTTTTTGGCAAATATAATTGAGCAATTTTAATCGTAATTTATATATTCGTTTTAGAAATATTATGTTTAAATCAAAATGAAACTATTGAATCCGTTTGCATTTTTTTTTCAGTGTTGATCCTTTCACTCGTAAGGACTGGTATGATGTGAAAGCCCCCTCTATGTTTTCGCGAAGGGAGATTGGCAAAACTCTTGTCAATCGAACCCAGGTATGTTAAATTATATTTATAAGACTTAATTTAAATTACCATGATGATTAACGCAGCTCGCTTTGAAACATAAATGAAGAGAATTATGGTTCCCTTTTGATATTTATTATCTGATATATAAATATAAATATGTTTTTTACTATTTGTCGTGTTATTGGTATTAATGATCCATTTTCGTTCTAGGGTACTCGCATTGCTTCAGAAGGCTTAAAAAATCGTGTTTTCGAAGTATCTTTAGCTGATCTTCAAACCGATTTGGAAGCTGAAAGGTTTGTCTAATTTTTTTACTACTTTTTCTTTTAATTTTGTTAAAATGATGACCAACACAGCTCGCTTTGAAACATAGATGAAGAGAATTATAGTTCCCTTTAGTATTTTTTGCTGAATGTTTCTATATTTTGATGATATATATTTATAATATATACAAATCTAAATTACATAATTATTTTAGATCATTCCGTAAATTCCGCTTAATTGCTGAAAATGTTGAAGGACGTGAAGTTCTTACGAATTTCCATGGAATGGACTTGACCACCGACAAATTAAGGTATGTTCATCTTTGTCCGCACTGCATATTTATATATATTTAAACATTAATTATTTTAGATCAATGGTTAAGAAATGGCAAACATTAATTGAAGCCTGTACCGACGTTAAAACTACTGATGGTTATTTGTTAAGAGTATTCTGCATAGGCTTCACAATGAAAGATCAAATGAGCCAGCGCAAAACTTGTTATGCGCAACATAAACAAGTAATATATTTTAAAAAAATATTTCTCAAATAAAAATGTTACATCTTTTTAACTTGTTCTAATTCAATTTTAAGGTTCGTAGAATCCGAAAGAAGATGTGCGAAATCATCGCCAAAGATGTTACTGAAACTGATCTTAAAGGAGTCGTTGGTAAACTCCTTCCTGACTCAATTGCGAAAGATATTGAGAAGGCATGTCAGGGTATTTACCCTTTGCATGATGTGTACATTAGAAAGGTTAATACATATATGTATATATTTTTAGTCCAATATGATGCATGTTTCTCATTTAATTATTTCTTTATTTTAGGTTAAGGTTTTGAAAAAGCCTCGCTTTGATCCTGCTAAATTGAAGGAATTGTATGAAGAGGGAGGCAGTGCACCCGTAACAGCATCTGGAGAAGCAGGTCTCCGTACTGATCGGCCTGAGGGTTATGAACCACCAGTACAAGAATCTGTTTAAATGGCGATTTAAATAGCAAAAATATATTTTATAACACCTGATTTATTCATTTTTTATTTATTAAAATAACCTTTATCCATAGAAAATCATAGAGTAATTTTATGTTTTAACAGAATTTATACATTCAGTGTCCTTACTAATTATAATTTTAAGCAATATCTAAACATATTGTTTCTAAAAGTTAACTGCGATGTCTTTCCTTTTATTCTATCAAATTAGATTAGTAGATTTTGCTCGCTCTAGATCAATGGTTCCAAAATTAACAGGTGTCTACCGACCACTCAGCCTAAAAATGAATTAGCGTGGACCACCTATTCTATTTTTACTTATATCTTATTAGTCGTAATCATATGCAAGGGTGAATAAATAAAGCAATTCTTCAAAGACAAACTACTATTATTAATTGAGAAACTATTATAATAAACAATATCACAAACAAATAACTTCTAACAAAATGGAAAATCCAACATCTATTTAATAAGAAATGCCAATGAAAATTAATCTCATTTTATCAATGCGACTTCTAAGCACGAATTTTTTTGACAAATTGCGGAATTCTCAGACTTAGGTTTTTGCTGAGAGCTACTCTCAAATCATTGCTTGCACTTAGCCGATTTCGTTGTTTGTTTTTAATTAACAATAATGTAGAGAACCCCTGCTCACACAAAAAAGTGATTGAAAACATCATTAGATACCGCAAAGCTATTTGACGAATATTGGGAAAGGCCAGTGCTTTCTTACACCACAACTCTTCTAGCTTTATGCCAGATTCAAATGAATCCTTAAAGTTACTATCATTTTGCAGTTCTCTTGAATATTGTCAGGAAGATCTGCAGGCTTCACATTGAAAGGATTTCGAATAAGCTTCTTCAAAGATTACGTCTCACTGTTTCCAAATTCTGGGAAAAAACGAATAAATTCGCTTTTGAGAGTGCCTAAGTGACTGAGTATATTGTGCTGCAATTGGTCTGTAATAGTACTAAAATCTCCATTGTTAACAAGAACTTTTAAATTTGAGAACGATTGAAAGTTTTTTTCTGCAACTTTCCCTATCCAAAGATCAATCTTACACAAAAACGCATGAAGTTTATCTTCGAATGAAAATATATTATCCACACCTAAATTTTTGTTTCCAGAACCGTGTAGTTGTAAATTTAATTGGTTCAAATGATTGAAAACATCCACATTGTGTGACGTTTGAGTTTTTCGTATATTTTTTGATGGTGACACGAGTCCGGCATATGTACTGGATTTCTTTTATTGCGCTTTTGACTACCGTAGCATTAAAACATACTAGGTAGAGGACGGTATCACTTTCGTTTTTGGTCTTCATTTGGACGACCTTTCGTACTGAAAGTCCTTGGGAAACCAGGTCTTCTTTAATTTCTTCCTCTTGGATTTTGGGAAGTCCTCTTATGACACTTTTTACCGCCATATCCTGTTTGGCAGTGAATGTGTGAAACGGCCTTTTTTCTTCTTTTTTCAGTCCGTCTCTCAGTGCAATAAAATCAACGTAGTTATGACATTGCACCGATACATTGCCGTTACCGATGTATTTTAGGGAGAACTCCCTGGCGTATTTCTTAATAATTTCCACTGTAGCGTTATGTGTAGTGGCTGACATTATGATATGTGGAAGCTTTTTGGTTTTGTCATAGCTAGCAGGTAGTGTTTCATACCTGTTGAAGATTGGTGTTTTATTGGTTGGTGATGCTTCTTGGACTCGGCCTACTTTTTTAGGAAATTGCCAGTTCCCGGATGATACGGTTGTTGATGATGTTGTTGAGATCGGGGCATTGCTGAAGTACGGAGGCAATTCTCTTGGAACTCATGTTTCTTAAGTCATTCCGTGTTCCGTTAATGATTTTTTTTTCGTTTGTCGCGTGGTGGGGGTTAGGTAGAGTTACTGAGCCCAGACGGTGTTCGGTAGCTCGAACAGAAGTGAATATTTACTAATATTTTTTTTTAATTTACTAAATTTTCAATGAAAATCGTAATTTTGATTAAATCACGGAAAAATGAAAATTAAGTCAGTGAACTTTTCCGCGGACCATCTCCGAAGCTCTCACGGACCACCTTTGGTCCGCGGACCACCGGTTGGGAAACGTTGCTCTAGATCAACGTTTCTTAGACTGTTTTGCAGAATCCTAGGATTCTGTGGGCAGTGGCCTGGCGGAGGTAAGGGGGCATTGTGTTCTGGGCGCTGTTCGTAGTTTGCAAAATAAAATTGCAAACTACGAAGATTAGAGGAGGGGTGGGCTGTCAAATTTTGAACAGGCTTATTTTGGTATAAAAAACAAGGCGTAAGAAACAAATGGCCTCGTTTATCAGTTCTCGTTTTTTTTTGTGGCTCATCCTGATTTTCTTATATCAAGATGAGTTACCTTTATATTTTATATTTTACAACGTACTCCACAGGGGTTCCTGTGGAGTACGTTGTTTTCAAGTTTGTAATATTCAAATCTTTGGTCAATTAAACATTTCGAAATAATCGTTTTGATGCAACAATGTAAATGATTTTTATCCAAAGTTTGTCAATAACATTTATTGCACAGTAAAGTTGCTATAATTACATGGCAAAAACAATATGCTAGACTTTAATCTTATTATATCTTTATTAAAACATATCTACTATACATATCTGAATTTTTAAAAATTATGTAATGTGATATATATATATATATATATATATATATATATATATATATATATATATAGATTTTGGAAAGTAAAACGAAAAATTTAATTGTAATAAATAAATTTTATTTTAACAAATAAGTTACACAAAATTTAAATAATTTAATTTAATTGTATGTATTATATATACGTGAAATGTATATATTTTTCTTGTAAATTACATATAGAGATTGAAAATATGTACAAATTTTAACACTAAGATTATGGTCGTTAAAATTTATTTTAGGTGAACGTCAAATTGATACGGCTTGTCAACAAGAATTGTGAAACATCATTTTATTTTTTTGTATATAAAAAATACTTCAGGGCAATGTCCGTGTTAATTCTGAAATTTCTTTGTACAGATATGTTTAGTTTAACGTATTATTTAATTTTTATGTCGTATATTTAAATAATCTTAAATATGAATAATAAATAATTAGAGGTTATATTGAATGATGAAGAAGTATAAGAATTTGCATTGAATATATCGCTTTAACGTCGTTTCTATTAATTTTGTGCGTATAATTTTAAATTGTTGATAAATTGCAAGAATACGATTAATGGGATGGTTCGTTCAAGAATTTCACAGCCATTAAAAGTGCTAAAAACCTTCAAAGGTTTGAAGAGCTTACAGAGAATCACATATGATGCAGTTGCTGCTAGGAGAACGCTTTTCTTTGTTCTATCATTTACATCTTTGATCATCGTTGGATTTTTTTTCATTACATTGCATTTTGTAAGATATTACATTTTTTTTATTTTTAAATTGTCAATATAATTATATAACTTAAAAATATAATTTGTATTATAATATAACAATAAAATGTTTTTAATAGATATATTTGGAGTCAATGAATGATGATAAAATAAATTGTAAAAGTAATTGTTGTAATAATATTGGTGATATTTGTGAACAATGCGAATATATAGATGTTGTTTATACTTGGGTAAATGGTTCAGATCCAATTCTATTGGAATCTATGACGAAATATGCAAAGCTCGAAGGGTTCACCAGCGAGGAAGATCTAGCACCATCAAGATTTGATGATAAACAAGAATTAAAATATTCATTACGGTAATCACAATTTAGATTTTTTTATAACTCATAAGAAATATATTAAAAATAATTTATATTATATAGATCACTCGAAAAATATGCTCCTTGGATTCGGCAAGTTTTTATCGTCACTGCTGGACAGTTACCATCTTGGTTAAATGTGCAAGATCACTTTGGAAGAACTGGACAATCTCGTTTGAAAATAATCTCTCATGAGGATATTATTCCACAAAAATATTTACCTACTTTCTCCAGTCCAGCTATTGAATGTTTCCTACATAAGTACATATAATATATGTTTATTTCTTTATTTCAAATTCGATTTTAATTTTTATCATATCGACATTTATATTCATATAATAGGATTCCTGGATTATCTGAAAAATTTATTTATTTCAATGATGATATTTTTCTTGGAGATCATTTGCATTTGAGTGATTTTTACACTCCATCAGATGGATATGTGGTATATACAGCATGGAGTGTTCCTGAATGTGCTCAAGGATGTCCTTGGTCATTTTTAGGTACGTTTATTGTGATATAAATATTTTTTCACATTGAATTTAAATTTTAAATAATATACTTTTTATAACTAGGTGATAATTCTTGCGATCAGTCATGTAACAATGTTGAGTGTGATTATGATGGTGGAGATTGTATAGGAAATACAAAATTAAACAAACCAAATATTGAAAATCATTTAGAATATCCATTGGATTATGCAGATGATTCATTTTTTAACGACGACGATAAAGTCGATTATAATAATAAGGAAAATTTTGATCGTTATCCTGGATTAAAGGAACCTGATATGGATCCAAATGATTTTCTCGCTCAACAAATAAAAGATGAGAAAATTTTACATCATTTAATAGGAAAAGAACGTTCAGAAAATGGCCATAATGAAGAAATGCAATTGCGAAAACTTCAATCTTTTAAAAATTTCAATGATTATGATGCAAAAAATTCAAATGAATATCCATTGTATGATTCTAACAATAAAGCAATTGAACAAAGATTTTCATCCAGACGTTTAAAGTCCATACAAATAATGACACCTAAAGTAAGAGAAAAATTGAAAAAATATAGAGAAAAGAATTTGTTACTTTCTAATAATTCAAAAGGTGTTGAAAAAATCCTAAAAACTAGTCGAATGTATAAATATATAGAAAGTGTAGAGTCCAAAGTCACAAATACTAATAAAACCAAAAATTTCTCAAATATTATATTACATGGTGCCAATTTTTCATCTAGTCATAATAAAATTTGGACAGCGAATAATACGACAAAATCTAAAAATAGCAAATTAAGTGATATTTTAAGGACTAGTAAAGGTCACAATATTAGTGAACTAGTTTTAAGTTTTAATAATAATGTTATAGAAAATAATAAAAAGACAAAAAAACGTAACGTTTCAATGCTAGGCGAATCCAACGATGAATTAAAAAGTAACACTCTATCATTGCACCAATATAATGAGAAAAGACAACTTGATGTTTATGCACGATCATTGATTTATACCAATAAAATTTTTAATAAGGTATCTTTTTTAATATATTTTATCATTCTTTTCCTTGTATAAATTTATGTTTTTTTTTTTATTTCAAAGATACCATTAATTTATTAAAATAATATTTTTCTGTCTATTAAATATAGATGTATGGCTTCCAAAATCGTAAAGTACCTGCACACATACCGTTTTTAATGGAAAAGAAAACGATAGAAAAAATGCATCAAAAATTTTCAGAATATATAGAAATAACTAAAAGAAATAAATTTAGAAGACCTAACGATTTTCAGTTCGCATTCGCCTATTATCATTACATGATGAGCGAAAGAGACGAATATAGTATAGAAGAAATATTTGATATATTTGATACAGATAAAAGCGGGTTAATTATTATTTTTAACATTTTTTTCTATATTTACATTTAAAATTCTTTAAACGTTTATGATGGATGAATTCGATATGCTTTTAGAACGTGGTCGGATAGAGAAGTTCGAACTGTGCTAGCTCGTGTTCGGGGTCCTCCATTGACCGCTGAAGCAGTTCACGCTTTAGAAACTGTCGCTAAAGCGTGTGATAATGATGAACATAGATCTCATCCGACACCACCAAATGAAAGATATTTAGATTCTGATATGGTATTAATAAATATATATATATATATATATATATATATATATATATATATATATATATATAAATTGTATTTATCGTATTCAAGTTGTTATTAATTATATATATTTTTTTAAATTGTTATCTTAGCCGACATTAACGAAGAAACTGGTAATCGAATGTCCAGGATTAAAAAATCCTCTTTTGGGAGCATTGGGACAACGAAAAGTGAGAGCGCATCCTCATTCAGCTACCAGTATCGCCACTTTTGCAATGTTGTCATCAAACATTACAAAAGCTGTTATGGCTTTGGACGATATCAGAAAAGAGACCAAGCAAGTGTTTCGCGTTATATTTCAAATATTCACATATTATTTTATATAAACGTAATTTACTATCTTTTAGAAAGTTCATATGTATAAATGATAATTTGGACCCGAATCGTGAAACCGAAAGTGAAATTGTACGCATGGTTCTGCAGGAATTGTACGAGGCTCTTTTACCTTTGCCGTCTCGTTGGGAATTACCGCCTCACGTGGCCAATAGATTTCTTAGATTAGAAGAGCTGATGGCTTGGCAGAATTCAAGAATTGTGGCGTCTCGCGCATTGATGATTTGCGCTTTACTACTATTGTTCCTTACCATACATCAGACTCAATGTTTTAGATATATCTCCAATAAAATGAGAAAAGGTTGTAAATGAGCATTATTATATGTTCTTGTAATTGTCTATTAAAATTCCAAAGATGTAAATTTTATTAAAGAACTGATTTTCCAAAGGTTATTTTGAATATATTTATACACCTATGTATATATATATATATATATATATATATATATATATATATATATATATATATATATATATTTTCAATCAGTCATATTCTTAAATAATTATAATCACAAATTATATGATGATTATAATACCAACTTACTTAAAAACTTGCTATAACAGGAATTGAAATTTTAATTAAAAAGATATATGTATTTATGTCTAAAATACAATAGAATAAAAATAGAACATGTGACTGTTTTCAATTCGTAATTTGAAAATTTGAAGCAATCAAATTTTAGATCAAGAATTAATTAATTTATTATCATGAATAACTTCTAGTTTAAACAGGTGATATTTATATATTCGTATTTTCTTATGAAATTGCTTTTTTTTGACTGATATTTTTGTATATAATTAATTATATAACATTTTCTAAATTCAGTATTATATAATATAGACGACCCTTGATTTACTCTTTTAACATTTGGTTAGAAAACATTTACTATCAGAAAGAATATTATATAAGTAATTTTAATTATCAATGACAACCAATAACTTTATAATAAAACTATTAATAATTAATTTGATTAAATTTAACAATTCTAAACATGTCTAAAAATAATTCATTCGTAAGTCGAAGGTTGTCTATATTACAATTCTTTTTTTAACAACGTATTAGAGAATATTTGATGTCGTCTCATATATAATATGTGTGTGATATATTTTTATTAGAATGAAGTAATCATAAAAAAATGACTATTCATCCTTAAGCTATTTTTTTTAATTGTTTAAAATATTTTTTTAATATCATAATAACAAAACATATCATTTGTAACATGGTTACAAATAAATCCAAAAATAAGATATTTATTATATATTCACTGATAGTTAACACTAATATTTATTTTTTTTGTAATAGTGGATTATTAAATCATTTAAAAATTCTTAAAGCAACTAAAATTATTCATTATAATTGGAATCAGTGATTATTTTTTAATTCACTAATTATTTTTTTTTGTATCGTTTTATAAAATACATGTATGTTGATAATAAAAAAAATTCGAAGTATAAAACAACGAAACAAATAGAATTTTTATTAATCTAAATAAATGTACAAAAGAAGCTTACTGTTTTTTTTTCTCAAAACAGTTACATAGGAAATATTATATAAATCCAGTTTGCGAAAATCCTCAATAATAATAATAATAATAATCATAATATTTATTATAAATGTAGAGTTTCAAATATAAGGTGGGATTCTCTTCTATTCACATATTGTTGTAATTTTGGCTTGTAGACCATTATCAATGATATAATTTAAATAGGGTTTACAAACAGTCTTTATAGTTCTAATATTATGGAGAATCTATGTAATTATCGTCACAACATCAGCAAAATTATATTAAATAAGAAATTTAAAAAAAAAATGATAAAAAAATTAGCTTTCAGCACCATAAAGAACTACACAGTTGAAAAGATTTAATTTTTTTTTGTATTATGAGGGTTGAATAACGGTAATATCGCAATTGAAAATATCATAATTACTTTTATGAGAATCGAGTCAATAATAGACCGTACAAAAATCTCGTTACAACATAAATTATTTTAATAGCTATGAATTGATTGTCTTAATTGTCTAAATATATATTTATATATTGCTTTGAAAATGAAAAAGGAAATTTATTGCTATATATATATATATATATATATTTTTTTTTTTTTTGGTTTTTTATTAAATAATATATTAATGTAGAGGATAAATGATTGCAAAAAACATGTTGACAATTGGTCCGATAAATGCTTAATTCCATGCATTAAATTTAACATTATATATTAAAATTCCAAATGTAATAAGAAGTAGAGCATATTATTTTATTTCTTGAATAACGATTTGCTAAAGGATTTATAAATTTTTTAACTATTATATATCATTATAGCCGGAAATATGAATACGAATCGTTCAATTAATTTACTGAGTAATTCCTTTTTAGTATATTGAAAAAAAATACTAAGTACGTGTTAAGTATTAAATATTCACATATTGTACAGAAAAAATAATATTGTAATACGAGTTGAAATAAATTTATAATGATGAAATATATATATTGAATCATATTTTAAAGACGATATATATTAGACAATCCATTCGTTAAATAACGTAACGAGTAAAAAAATAATGCAAAAATTCATAAAATGGACTGTTAATTAATATGAAGTATAACAACTCATTTATATATAATTTTGTATTTTTGATAAATGAGTTCAATATAATTATAGAAATACTATTAATTATTATTAGTATAATACAAACTGTAAAATAGAATTGAAAATATTACATCGTAGTATATATTTGACTCCATATTTAATGACTTGCAGAATATATTTATTTTTTTTAGTTTGCAACATTATTTATATAAAAGAGCAATATATTCCTATACTGAAGGATTTTTAATTTCTAATAAATTTACTCAATTGTATTTCGAAAATATGAATACTTTCAAAGATCATTTATTTATATATATAAATATATATAAATGAACAAAATAAATAGAATTAACAAAAAAGTTACAGAATATTAAAGCTTTTTTTTTTTTGTTTAAATGACAAGAATGAATATTTCTAAGATTCAATAAAATAAATTATACATAATTGTCATGATGTAAATATGCACACACATTTTCGCATTTCTTTGGTGTTAATGAAGAACATCTAACTATTAAATTATAAAATAAAAATATCTATGTATACATTCATATATAATTATATTACAACTACATAAACAAAAAAAAAACTACCCAAGAGAAAAGCTGAAAGTAAAATTACATTTTTTTTTCTTTCACTTTCACTATATACAATAATTCTAATATAATATATATATGACTTTATTATTCATAAATAATTAAAAAGGCGCTTAAGCTACAGATAAATCCATCATCTACCATAAGAGGAAGAAATGAAACGAAAAAAAAACAATAAATAAGTCTTCAAAAATATGTCATAAATACCCTCTTAATGAATAATATCAAATGTAGTGAATGAAATTTTATTTATACGCTTTCAATTCACTTTATTTTTTAACTTTAATATGTACACAATAAATAAATATATATATTTATTAATACTATATAATAGTAAATGCAACTGCTGAATTTTTCAATTGTAGCGAGTACCAACTGTCGTTTTACAAGTTTAATTACAATAAAAATACTGTTTACTTTTATTATTATTATTATTTTAACTATATTTCAATAAAAATACTGTATAATTACGGTATATGTAATATTAATAAACACAACAAGAGTCGCCTGCTCCCGTTTTCAACTGGCTTAAACCGAAATTCGTATATCGCTATCAATCAATAATAATTACTAGCAAAAACTGACACATAATAAAGCTGAAAAAGTTTAAATACTCAACAATATCAATAGTTTATTATACTTTTTTTTCATATATATATATATATATATATATATATATATATATATATATATATATATATATATATATATATATATATATATATATATTGCTAATATATCTAATAAGGCTACATAATTACTTTGGAACACGTTTGTTTCCCAAATGGAAATGTAATAAAGCTTCCATTTACACTCAATTAAGATTTAACAATTAAATTGTTACAGATCTTAGAGTCTTTTAAGAGAATTTTAGATTTTTAAAAGTTGAAATGTAGTTGAAAAAGAATGGTATATTATCGGATACGTCGATATTTTGGATGTTAGTTGTTCACTGATTTTTGTTCGAATTTAGCTGCCATGTCCTTGATGTTGAAAGATGGCGATCGTTTTTCTTTCCTAAAATAAATGTTTATAATAGAAAATATTTAAATTAAAAGTATTTTAAATATAAAAGTTTAGTAAAACTTATGTATTAATATTTATATGTTAATTATACAATAAATATATTATAATATATATCAACTACTATTAAATATAAGTTTCACTAAACAATAATTGTAGATAAAAAATTATTACTTCGAATTAACACTGCTCAAATCCACTTTAGACATTCCTGGTAAAAACTTTTCTTCACATATAGCCACGGATGTAGGAATTCCAAAAGCATTTAATGTTTTTGGTCGTTCTAGATTCTTCTGACTATTATCCATATTACTTCCGCATGACTTTGCACCACCATCTAGACTAAACTTCCTCTGCACTCCAGTTATTCTTGGCTTATCGAGATTACCACTATTTAACTTCGACGAAAAGTTTACAAAAATATTTTCGTTTAAACCATCAGATTCTCCGCTCGATTGGGGTGACGTAGAAAATGCATCGTTTGACTTAGTCAACAATTTGGCAGAATATTTATTTCGTTGAACAGCATCAGCAGTATTTCGTCTTTCTAATTTTCCAGGATTTCTAAGTTGTATGCCTTCAAATTCGTCGACATTGTTTTTATCATTTTTAATTTTAGTCGACAAAGACATGTCGTTCAAACCTCTGAAAGACTGGGAACTATATTTTTCGCGTAATATTAACCTTCGCTCTTCTTTGTATTTTTCTATTCTTTCTCGACTTAATTGCTCCTTTTTCTCATCATCTAGATGAGGATCGCTCAAAGAATCTAAAGATTTATTCGGAGTTACACTAGACTCTAACTTTGGAGATATTTGCTTTCCAATTTTATTTTTTTTAGGAGAAAATCTAGCTTGCACTAAACAAATTTTATTTTCAGTAGTGGGAGTAATATTTATGATCCTTTCAAAACCAGAATCGTTTTCTTTATGAAAATTATCACTATGACACATATTTAAATTCAATGGTAAATCTAACGGTTTCGTTTTAGAACATCTTTTAACACATTCTATGTTCAAATTTAAATCAGGTAACTTTTTCGGTTGGTTTAATGATTTTAAAGCTTCTAAACTTTTTCTTCTATTGCATGCACCATTTTGATCGTTTATTTGCATTTCAGATATATGTTCCTTGTGCAGAACTTGTTGACCAAATTCTTTCACAAAAGCATTTTCATCTAAAGATCTAGCAGTATTCGAATATTTAGCTAGACGATTATTTTTTGTCCTAACACACGGTACAGTTCTACCTGACAAATTAACTTTAGCTCTGCCTTCACAAAAACTAACTGCCTTATTTCTATCGAAAGAATATAGAGAACCCTCTTTAATTCTTTCATTAGAAGACAAGCTTGTTCTTGATGACCTGTCGAAGAAAAAGGAACTTTTATTTTCAGTAGGGCTTTCAAATCTATGGGCCAATTGCTTTACACTTGACCTTTTATTTGTAAAATCTATTGAAGTGGGAGCAATATTTTCATTTTCATCGGAGTTTTCCTTATCGGATTCTCCAAGGGGTTTTAAGAATATTTTGTTATTATCAGACCCAAATTTGCCGCCCGATATATAATTATTATCCATATTTGCTCGAAAAATGAGCTGATCAATATTTGTCTTCATCTCCATATTTTCATATACATGATCGTTTCTATCAGGTGTTTGTTGATTATCTAATACACGTGGATTTAAATTAGATTCCTGATTAAAACCGTCATTCTTAAAACTTGATTTCAAATCTATATTTTCTAGTTTAAAGTTAGCACTTTTTAAATCTAAATTTTCATAATTATGTTTTTGTAATAAATTTTCGCACGACATCGAACCAAATGCAACATTTTCATATTCACCATTTTCATTTTTCTGCCCATTTTCTAAACTCGCATCTAAACTGTCATCATACATTAAATCGTCTTGATGATCTTTATCAGGTTCCATTATGAGAGAATTGACTTCGTGAACGCTCTGCCTAAATAATTTGACTTTTTTATAAATGTCAGCATCGACATTGGTTTCAGATTTGGTATTAAAATCTAATAGAGCTAAATCAGCAAAAGTCGTTTTATTTGAAGGAACTGTGTCTTGATTATGATTATTTTCAGCAACGTGTTCCTCACATATTATTTCTTCTGTTCCTATATCTTCGTAAACTTGATCTTCAATCTTCTCACTGTTAACTGTAGAAGTATCCATCGATTGCGGTGTAGGGGTATTTGGAATTGAATCAGAATTTTCTTTTATAGGTGATCTATATACAATATTAATAGTTGATTTTAAAGGTGATTTATTCTGAGGAGATGTTGTAGGTGAACTAGCACCACTGGATGATGTGAGATGAACATATGATGGTTTAGCAAAACTAAAACATTCATATATTTCTTCAGTTCTTTCGTGTTCATGAGAGGAATAAGTTGGAGTACTTTCTTTTGATAAACCAATTTTTCCAGAATCACCTGATATCATCGATAATCTATTAAGATTCTGATAACTAATATTAGTTGGCGATAAAGATGATTCTAAACTGTCGATATTCGTATTAGGACAATTTTCATCACTGGGAGTAACAGTGATACTATACCGATGTTTATTATCAGCATCCATTAAAGTAGTATCATTGTCAAATGTGGATTTATTTTCAACTATATGCACTGCCACATTTGATGTTTTATCACATTCATTACTTAATAATGTACTATCAGTCTCCAAAAATTTTTTAAATACATTTTTATTACTGTTAATATACTGGTCGTTAGTGTTTTTGGTTATATCGCAAGTTACCATATTGGCACAATTCACTGTTTTGGCACTATTTGGTTCGTCACATTTGTATAAATCTTGTTTTGGAATATGACCATCTAAATTTTCACTAGATGCGCGTTTTGTAATAATTCCTGAAAAAGTTTCTAAAACACATTCACCATTATCACTGATATTGGAAATAGAAGAATTTTTATTTTTAAAATCCCCAATATCACTTTGTGTTTTGTTCATGTTTTCCCAATTTGCAGAACTTTCCATTAAACTGCATTTGTCTTCAGTAGCAGAGCTCATTAAGGATTCCTTAGATTCTATTAATTTTTTAGCTAGAGAATCTTTCGATTCTGTAATTTGAAGAGATGTATCAGAATCGCTTTGAAGTTGTGAATAACCTTGCATATCAGGATTTAATTGATCAGATTCAAGCCAATCAACTCTTATAAGTGTAGAATGACGCTGCGGTATCACTTCAAGTTTCGAAGTAGATGGTGGACCACAATGACTATGACGAGATAAATTAGCTTTTGGTGTTTTTCTAGGTGAACCCCTTTCTCTGAAATTGCATAAAAATAAAAATAGTTAAAAATCTTGATATCAACAAACTGAACATTATAAAAAAGTACTACCTCATTTTGACTTTTATTGTTGTAGCATGTTGAGGACTTGAAGAGTAATTTAAACCATCACTATTGATTTTTGCTTGATTTACAGTAAGATACCTATAATGAAATAATTCAAATTGAATCATAAAAAAATTGGTTACTGATTGACACCACTTTGTGTTTGATAATACATCTAAAATTATTTACACAATAGTACAACTTTATAAAAAAATATAAATACAAACCTTTCATTTTCGTAATTGTTTGGTTTGTTTTGAGAATTTAAACAGTTTGTGTCTGCAACTTTAGATCGTAATAAATTAGCAGCTGTATGTTCAGGTGTACTACAATCGATAAATAACAAGTCTGAAAGTTGCTCTTCAATCTTATTTTGAATTCTAAAAGAAAAACATATTTGAATGACAATATCTTATGAATATCAATCAACAATAAAAAAAATACTCAAAGTACATACACATCAGTCGGAGGAGTACATTTTATATCTGGTGGAGTTGATGGTTTAATTGTTGTACGAGGAAATTTAATTGGACTCGGTTCAGCTGTCGTATCATCACTGCTACTACCATCTTTATTCCATATCTAATATAGAAAGTAGATTAATTATAAAAAATAATATAGATATTAATTACAAATCATTATTTGATACCTGTCTAGTCGTATCATCTTCACTAAATATATCCATTTCTCTTTCTTGAGATGTTAATCTTAAACGCATTCCAGCTAATTCAGCTAAACTAGCTTCAAAATATGAATCACACGAAGCGGACCTGTAAATAATTCCAAAAATAACATTATTTTATTAACAAAATTATTAAATTCTGTATAGCTATAAAATATTTGGGCTACCTATTATGATGACTAGTAGTAATTGGTATTTCTTTAGGCAATGCCAAAGGTGGTAAATTGTCCCCTTCAGAAGCTAAACTTTCACATGATCTACTGGATCTTGTTTCATTAATATTTTCCAACTATAAAACATAAGAAGAAATGATATAAATTGAAATAATAATAATGACGATGATATAATTAAATAAATAACTACCGGCATGTTTTGAGATGTCTGCTCTTCAATTTTGTTTACATCGTTTGAAATATTTGAACTATTAATAATTTGTAGATGTTTTGGTTCACTTATAACTGGTTGAATGGATGGCGTTGGTAATGAACGATGTTTATTAGCTCTGAAGAATAAACCTTTCCATCCAGAAGGTGATCTTTTTAATCCGCGTTTTGTAGACCCTGATAAAAATAAATTTGTAAGAACGAAATAAAAATAGCATATAAATCTTACATATAATCAAAATATATACCGGGAGGTAATTGTATAATGGTATGATAACGAGGAAGACTATTAGGACCTTCACCAACTTCAATATAATGCGGTTCTTTAGCAATACTAGGCTTTAGTTGCTGTTTATTTCTAGCTTCTTCCAAACTTAAATAAAAAACAAAAATAATTAAAAATGATTGAAATATCTACAGGAATATATTTAGAGTTTATTTTAAAACCTTAAAAGTTTTGTAGGGGTAGCTAATGGTAAACTTTTTGGCCGCTTTACTGATGCTGAAACTTGACCATCAAGAGTATCTGATGAATCTGTATTATCTCGAATGACAATTGACTCATGAATTGGTTGTTCATCCGAAAATATAAGCTCAGCATAACAGATCAAAAATTCTGTTACAACCACCTAGAAAATAATATTAAGAAATGCAATAATATATATATATATATATATATATATATATATATATATATATATATATATATATATATATATATATATATATATATATATATATAATTTTAAAACTTACCTGAATTGCAACACCAGAAAGTGAAAATTCCTGGTGTGGAGAACGTAATAAATTTGGAGCCCAAACAATACCCATATTTCTAGCAGTCATTCCAGTATTAGTTCCGAGTAACGACATTTTGTGAAGATGTCTCATTAAAAAAGCCAGCGTTCTAGTAATAATATTATATTTATATCAAACATAAACAATAATAAAAATAACATTAGATTAACTTTTATACCTATAATGGGGTGGAGGTAATTTAACAACTGTTTCTCTCATTCGAATCAGTTTTTCGCTGTCGTCTAATTTTTTAGTTTCAGTGCCATCTTCAGAATCGGGTAATTTTACAGCCGAAACAAAGCAAGAATAAAGTTGAAATGTACAAAGAGGGTTAGGAAGTTCTCTGAAAATGATAAATTTTATTATGAAATTTGCTGAGAATTTACATTTCATAATTAGGTTAAAATAAATGGTCATATTACCTGAAATACATTTTAAGGAGAGATGCAACAGCATGCACATCTAATGGCGATGGTGGACTGGTAGGTGGTCGTTCTTCATCAAAAGCAAGACGAAGACGTTGAGTTGCACTTGAAGCTCCTGATAACCTATATATACCATCTACACATCCATGTTCTTCAATTATGCTGGCACACCAAGTAAGTACTTGAGGAACTGTTGAAATGAGAAATATATATATATATATATATATATATATATATATATATATATACATATATGTAAATTTTAAGATAAAATAATTCAGCTATAATAAAAGTAAAACACGTTTTTACCTTCATGACCAGAGTTCAAAAGGTGCTCTCCAAGGTCACAACCAAAAACTCTTTCTTTTAAAATTCCTTGTTGACGAAGAGAACGACGACTTGGACGATTAAGTATAAAACTCCTGAATAAAGATATAAGTTTACCATGCTTCCTAAGAACTGGTTTAATAGATGTAACTGACACTGATCTAAAATTATTAAATTTGTTAAATTAATATGAAAAAAAAAATTTTTATAGAAAGTATACTAACCCTACTATAGGAGGCGGTTCTTTCATATTTCTAGGCACTTTATCACCAATTACAGCTACACATTGTTGTGGAAAGAAGCCTACTCGAAAACCACGTTTTCCTCTCCACCACGTTGATTCTGATGGACCTATTTAAATAAATATATTTTGATAAATAAAGAGTTCGTCATACAATTTATCTACATAATTTTAATTGAAACTTTACTACCTGGCATATCAATAACAGATATCATATCACCGACCTCGAAACTAATTTCATCTCGAGCTTGTGAAACGTATCTTCTTACTGAGTAAGCTGCTGCAACAGCTGGTGTGTTAATTGAATTAGTGTCTTCGCTGGCAACTAAAAGTTTATGACCTAAAATCAAATTGAATAATTTTTGAGGTCATTTTATAATTTTTATAAATAAAAACATCAATACTACACGATAAAAATACCTTTATTATCCATTTGAAACCAATTAAGAATTGGTCCACAATTAATTGTATCATCTGCTATGATACTGAAATGATGCAGATAATCTTCAATTAAAGATTCATAGGAAGATCTATCTTCTAGACACTTTTCATTGATACAAACAGATAAATCGGGTAATCCAGATACTTTTCTATCATAAATACACCTAAATATTTAAAACATTTATTAATTATGATATAAACAACTATAAATATATCAATATTTTAATATTAATATGAAAAACATTTATACCTATGTAGCATATTATCCAACATTTTAAAATTATCAGCATTCCTAGTAATTAACCATTCTGAACTATCGCTATCTGGATCTTTACGTAAAATTTGCTCTGTAGTATCTTTTGCAACATTTGTTCTATCTCTTTTATCACATTGAGTTTTAACGCTTATGGTTACCCATCCAGCTAAAAGATAATGTTCTAAATATAAAATCTTCTACATTTTTTTTTTACAAATATGAATATCCGTAACTCACCATTATCCTGATTGTGATCCTGGTGAGCCGTATGCGTGTCATTATGTATTCGTTGAATACATAAACCACCCAATTTCACTCGTCCATAATGAAAATGGGCACATTCTTCAAGACGCGGAAAACGAGCTGTCGGAGCAGAAGCAGTACTTTCTAAAGAGGATGGACCTGCTGAAAGCTGCATTGGACACGATGCCGGAGCCGATCTGCTCATCGTTTGGGATGACCACGATGAACCCCAAGCGCCACCTAAATTATTAAAAATTTTAGACAATTTCTATAAAATAATTTTATTATAAAATTCAAAGAAAAAATATTTTATATCGATTTGATTTCAAATATAGTGTAATTTTCAAGTGTTGCAGTTGTTGAATAAAACGAATGTTTAACATTCTTTCTAATTATATAAACGTTTACGGATAATTTCATAAGCAAAAACTTATAATAAGAAATATAACTATTTTTATAATTACTAATATCGGATGAGTCATCTCCGTGATATTCAAGGCTACATTCCATCGATTTTCGTTCATTGTCTGCGGAAAAGTGTACAGACCTGAAAAATGAATTTACATGAATTTTATTCTAGGACATATATTTATATGTATTTCTAGAGAAAAAAATATTACCTATGATAATTCTGTAGGGGTTCAGCATCGCATGAAAGCGACTGACACGACATTACAGTGTCGCGTTTTTTATCAGGTGATCCCTGCAAATAAAAAAAATATATAAATTTAACAATGAAATCTTATTCATACATATATATATATATATATATATATATATATATATATATATATATATATATATATATGTTTAAATGGCTGATATATAATTTTAATACATAATAAATGAAGATATAACAGTGAATGCATGTATGATTATGAAGACAGAAATGATATGTCATTGACGACCTCTAAAGTTTCATTCAGATTTTGATTCTTTTTGACTTTCAAAATTGATAATGTGAATTTCAAGAAGTATTTTCTAAACGCATCTTTAATTTTCACCTTATTAAATTTCAAATGAAGAAAACTATATAAAGTAATAATTATAAAAAAATTCAAATTCTTTGCTTTAAAAACAGAAAAATTTCCTCGTATGAAATTGTTATTGACAAAAATAAAAAAAAAAACAAATAAAAAAATATTTGAACATATTTTATTTAATATTTGATTAATTTATTTAATATTTATTTTTTAACTTATGAATTAGATTTTTTTTTGGTGAAATAATAGTATATATTTTAATGTATAAAAAGGTAGCTAGTAAAATAATATAAATTTAATATAAAACAGATATTTACATGTAAACATGGTATCGTTTCAGCGCAACCAATGAGAACTTTCTTCATAGCATTATATGATTTTTTTTATCATCGCACATAGTTAAAAGACATATGAATCAATTGAATATTGTTTATGAATGGAACATATCGCAAATCTGTCAATAATAATAAACGCATGATAACAAAATATCCACAGAACCGAGACGAAGAAAAGAAAAACACAATTTTAAAGATAAATACGAAAAGGCGCGGTCGCGTAAATGAAAATTTATACGTCGAATAAAATACGGTAGAATATAGAGTACGCCCTTTTTCAAGCGAAGGATTAAATTATTTATTTATTTATTTTTATATTTTCACATGGAACGAATATAAAATTGTTAATATTATTACGAATTTAGACTTTTTATAGTATATTATAAATAAAAAAAAACGTATTTAATTATTAATAATATTATTATAATAAAGATATAGATAACAGGATTGAGAGAGAACGCGCGCGTACTCCGCCGAAGAAGCGAATCATCTGGTGAAGAATCGATCGTCTCAGCCGGCTTAACCTCTTCAATTTTCCGCCGGAAAATTATTAAATTTTCCTCGAGAGAGAGAGAAAAAGAAACGCGCGCGTAAAGGTAGCGGCGAGCGCGTCGGTAAAATTTAAGCTCGGAAAATTTTCGACATATAAAAAAAAGCGCGCTAACTAAGAGCTTTTCTTTTTTTTTACAGGTTGGGAAACGCCTTTCTATATATATATAATATACGAATGTATACAGCGACGGCACTGGAGAGGGAGGATTCCTAGGTCCCGATTTTAACACTTTGCGGTCGTACGCACATTTATTTCGAACGTCTATTCGCAGTTTAAAATATTACTATGTCTATACGTGCTCAATGTAAAATATTCACATATTAAATAATGTTCAAGTGAAAAAAATAGAAAATATTTATAATTAATAATTGTTATAAAGATAGATTTAGATATTTATTGAAGCTTTATTTGAATAAAATGAAAAATTCGCAACTCGTCTATTCAAATACGATAACAGTTCAGTACTATGTTTGAGTTGTGATATACGTATTTTTATACATCGCTAAAATGAATTTTCATACTAAGTAGTACAATGTTCAGAAATAAACTGTGATAAAACTTGAATAAATTATATATTCAAGATTACGAAAAATATAAAAAGGTGGTAAAACGAACAAAAAAAAAATATTAAAAAAAAACAGATTTTTAATAAGTGATAATCTTTTCAGTAAAAATATGCAATCAGATTAATAAAGTACTAATAATATTTCCTTTTATTTGTGATATATAATATTTCGTCCGATTTCAGAATAGTTAAATTATAATTAATGATAACTTATCACTACCAATAGTATCACTAAATTTCGTCATCAGGTGTGGTTAGAATATTTATTTACCATATATCGTAAAATTTATGATTATCCTCTCTTATTAAATTTAGTATTTAATAATCTTTTTATTCACAGACGATTACAAGTCGACTCGACGTAAAAACGTTCATAAATCACACGGTTTATTATTTAGGACGATAACTTTGATAACATCCCCTTGGAATGATGTCATTCGATTCTGTCCACACCCTCTAGACATAGCTATACTATTTTGATTACAAACATTTATTCTTAGAAAGTTTGAGTCATACTAAGTTATACAGTTTAAGGTAAAAAAAATGTTAAATCATAAAAATCAATATAAATATAACTATTTTCTTAAATATATTAAAATAGATATATTTCATCTGCTTATATTATAAATATATATATAACGATGGGTGAATTCAATTAAAAGGAAGAACAAGCTGCGATGAATTTGCATATATATGCGTGGTGAAAAGCCTGATATTAAAATCAGTACGTGTTAAAAAGGGGGTTGTGCAATTTTATTAAGGGTTGGATATTCTATGAAAATTTTTGAAATTTTGTTAATAAAACATTATTTAAATAAATTGTAAATTATACCTTAATTTATCAATATTTTCATAATAAAATAAGTGACATCTATAGATAACAAAGTAAATAATTTAAAACTGGAAAAATCTACGCAAATATTAAAAAAATGATAAGAATTAAAAATATATTTATTAATTTTTATTCATATGATAACTATAAAAAATAAAAATATAAATACTGTAATCTAACAAATTAAAAATAAAAATATTAATAATAGTAATAATTTATAAGTATAAATGTAATATCTTTGATATTAATTCAATCAGTATATTTATAAAATATTTTTTTAATTTGAAAAAAATGTTAAAAACCAGTTTTTCTTATAATGAAATATTCAAAATTAATAAAATCATTTTTTTAATGTAAAAACAATTTAATAAATAATTCGAATAATAATTAGAAAATTAAAACAACGAAATTATTCTTTTAAGAATTCCATAATTAAAAACTTCGTTTAAGATTTACTATTGAATTAAATTTTATAATAAACACACATACACACATATAAAACAAGAAATGTTTTAATGTCATAGTTAATTATCGAACACAGGTGTTATTGTAGTAATATTAATAATGCAAGGTGTTCAAACACTCAATGAATAATAAATCAATAAACAAGATCCATATATAGTAACTAAAATAAAAACTCATAATTATAGAAAATATATTTCATTATACAATAAATATACATTAAAATTACTATATTATATTTATTAATATATAATTGTTGTCTAATAAATTTTAATACTATCGAATATTAAAATTTCATGAATTACAATAACAATAATATATACAGTTATAACGTGATAAAAGAATTGATATGAAGTTATAGACACACCTCAGTACATTTGATATCCCTTTTTACATATGACTGAATTTTATCGATTTGACTAAAAATACCTTTTTTTCTCACAAAATAATCGTGTATTTAAAAAAAAAACGTATGTGAAATGTTGATTAAATATCTGTAGTAACAACATTTAAATTATGTTACTTACTTATCGAATTTTTGCAATAATATGAGATACAATAATAACGGTAAAAACAAAGCAGTTTTATACAAAATAATTAGCATATATAAATAAGCGAGTATGCAATTGAAATCTAATTATTTTTACGCCATATTTTTATATTGATTAAACCGGTTTTGTGGTGAATTTTATTATTCTTTATGTAAACAGAATAAATGTTCATCCTTACTATCTTCCGGCTTGCACTATTAGCGAGTACCGTTTGCGATTATTTCGTTGCATGAGAGCTGAAGAACTTTTCATAAAGCTTTGAACCCCAGTGTATAAAACGTTGTGGATAGAACTGGACGGTGCAAAACTTGAAATTTTAAAAAATATTCGCGTGCAAGCCGTAGCGTATATTAGAATACTGGTTTTTCATCGTCAGCTCAACTATAACGATGCTTCTCCATCTATATTGAAGTTCAAAGGATATCTTTATTAATGCAAAAATCTAACGGAAATAAACAAGGATATTCAAAACCTAGAATAATTTTCAAAATATATAGATTTTATTTTGAGCTTTAGAAGGTTTGTTAAGTTGTATAAAAGCATAATGAATGGATTTTTTTAATGCTATCATCTCAAAGTATTTTGTAAAGTGGCTGTTTAAAATTAAATATTTTAAAACATATTTTATAAATGAATTTAAATGATAGCAATTAAAGTTATGATAAATATTACTATTACAATTATACATAAAATAAAATATTAAAATTAATCTATATTATATTTGATAATATCTGAATAAGTCTGAAATTTAAAGAAAAAAAATGTTATAGAGGTTTACGCCTTAAAAGAGCGATTATGAAATAATTCGATATTTATAACCACAACTTCCATAAATTTTGTACGTTTAAAATTCAATTGACACAAATGACGAGATACGAAGGTGCTTCGTCATGAAAAAACATCAGATCGCACGCCACCTTCAATTCAATCACTTTTGACCCTAAAATAGTCAGACCACTTAATCTATTATGCTGCTACGAACTAAAATAATGAAAAGAAAATTCTTGGTGTATAAAAAAAATAAATTTTCACTTGCCAATAATTTCTAGTTATTTCAAATCAATAATTTATTAAAGTTAATACTAGGTAATTTACTACAAAGTGATTTCTGCCATTATCGATTTCGTAATTATTATATGTGAAGTGAATTCTGTTATAATAGGTAGGAAATATTTGAATCTATAGTAAAATGCCACAGGGGAAATTGTACAAAGTGGTTTTCCGTTACCTTCTATAGTAACCTTTGAAAAGGGCCAATTTCCTTTAGATCTACAATTCTGTGTATGTAAGAAATCCGGAATCAGTTATGACGAAGTCAATACTACATATTATTCACCTGTTTCCTATTATTTTCTAATATCTATAAAAAAAACATAACTTTAATTGTATAAATCAATTTTTAATAACCAATAAACTTCATAACTATAGTTAAAAATAATATTTTTCTCTTTTTATTACTGTTCACAAGACTTAATACTATGGCTTCAGATTTAATGTTTATATATAACATTCATTTAAATAGATTATCATTTTTTTTCTATTGACTACATAAAATATGCTGCCTTTCGTCATCAAAAATAAATTCATTAAATGGTTTAACCAATATTAATCAATTGCACTATAATAATGGAACAACTGACTGCCCTTTTAATCCAATGAATTCAAGTAAAAAGCTCTTACGACAGCTATTAATGAGAGTATTCAGCATCCATCTAATTAGTGCAACTGACCAATACTATTAAGAGAATTGTACAGAACAATAAGTCAATTTATTGAACAGATCTCACAAGAAGCCATCTAAAATTTTAACTGTTGTACATACGGTTTACATTTGCTAACAAAACACAAATACAAACCCGCATACACACACACACACACACACACACACACACACACACATATATATATATATATATATATATATATATATAGATAAATAAGTATATATACACGTGACAAATATATAAAACTGACCGCCCACTAGAAAATAACTTAACTGTGTACACAAAAATGCTAAGACGATTATAAATACGTCTTTATCGCAAGAAATGTTCACAATGAATATAATATATATGCAAAATATATATAAAAAAATAATAATTTTATTGTATATATACTGTTATATTTCAGAAACGACAAGAGCCACGACCGTATAATTATCTAATTATTATATATGAATATATTACAGATCGTTGATGCGGCTGTGCGGGAAATGAACACAGAATTTTCTAAAAAAAAAATGTATATATTTTTCAATTGATAAAATCGCTACTGAATAAAAAAAATTACTATGCATACAGAAAAATTAAAAATAGCAGTAAAAAAATAATTACGCACAATTCTAACAATACGAGCTAAGTATGGGTGATAAAACTAATTGATATAGGCTTTTTTACTTATCTTCTAATGGGCGTTACTTTTCTTGATTCATCCGCGTATTAATTGTAAAGTTCATACAATATAATGAAAAGTTTATATGAATAAACGGGTAGACACAATCATTAAATAAATATTTATACAAAGGAAATAAATATTGTAATAACGAAGATATGAGCGATTGTAAGTTTATTCTAATATTTAAATATAACATATAATCATAGAAGCAATTGTTTAAAAAATATAGTATAAGCATTTTGTAAAAATATGCACTCACTAGAGGAGTTAAATAAAATACAAGATATATATCAATAAATATATATGGTATATAGAAAAAAACACAAAGTTTGTTAATAAATTGCGTTACTATTGCATAGATAAATATTTAGAACGTAATCGTAAATTATTTGATTGTGCAGAGAATTTTTTTTTATTAAAATTAGTAAGAAAATCCTAAGATGAAATCATTTTACATTTCGATAAATAATGCGAACCAAATTAGACGTTTCAAGTGGGATTTTTGTAAATTAAATTAAAAGAAAAAAATATACAACAATTTTCGACGATTTATTATTATAATAATAAAGATGACCGTGAATATGTATGTATGTATGTATGTGCGTTTGCACAACATGTTCACGATCATTGGCAATTGACCTACGAGTGGGCGCGTAAAAAGTAGCAATAGGAACTCTAGTCGTTCAAATTACTATCAAAATAATAGTTTCGTATATATGATTGTATTTAATATTTGTTTATAATTCGTCAAAATTTATAAACTATTGAAGACGAAGAACTACCCAGAATTGTAAAAGAATACTATTATAATACATAGTATTTGACTTTTTTTAAAAACCGGGAAGTATTCTTATAATTTATGTCGCTTTAAATTCACTCGAGAATGCAGCAAATGGTCGATTGATTAAAATATAGTCGTAAAACTGAATGAATTACAAAAGAGGCCATCGAACTTTTATTAACTATTGATTCATTAGTTACTGAATGCATACATAACACAAGGCACGACAAGAAAAATTAAAAATGCAAAATCCAGTTAATACTTCATATCCGTTTCGTGGGTTGATATAACTATTTAGAAGGGAACTATAAGAGTTGTGATTATTATAATCAATTAATGATTAAAATCTCTAAAAAGGGAGTGTAGAATGTAATTGAAATGTCATTCAAAGAGTTCACATTATAAACCGTAAGTACAAATTTATTAATACAATATGACGTATTATTTCATTCAATAAAAAACATATTATCAATATCATTGATGCACAAATAAAGTTGAGTCAACTATTTTAAAATAATTCACGCATTATTTGGTCAATATATATTTAGTAAGTCAAAATCGTTTTCTGGAATAAATGGGATGTATTTATAAAAAAAAGGGAGAGAGCAACGATGCAATAGGCAACAGCAATAGCATGAAATGCAACGGAAATAACTAAAGAAGCAGTAATAACAGCATCGCCAACCAGTAACATCGACATAAGGGACATGGAAAAAAGTCTTTAAGACACGATATATTAATAATATAACGTTTTTCAATATTATTATTATTATAAAGTTTATAAGCGTTGACACGGTGGAATATATATATACAAAATAATATATACAAAACAACGGCAATTATGGAAGCACGTGCACAGCCCGACAAACACCTGTCCAAACGAAAGCTTTCACTGGTAAAATGATGAATGCAAACGTCGACATCGACGTATAGGAGTCGTTCTTCGTCATCGGAGTGACGATGAACGAGCAGCCGCCATCTGGTCGACGACGAAGAAAATCGAGTAGATTCTGAACCATTTTATGACTCGATTTCTAAAATGCCATCTTCAATTTTTCATGTACTTGATTGTGTGTTTGAAAATTTATGGAGAAATATGACATAAAAATATTATATATATATATATATATATATATATATATATATATATATATATATATATATATATAATGAAATGATATTCAAAAAAATAACATGTCTAATGTCTATTAATGTTTTAAGTTTATTCATTATAATATGAATCGATTGTATTATAAATGAAAAAAATGCTATTGAAAAGTATAAATACTAGAAATGTAAATAAATGTTTTAATACTTTTCCTAGAGCGAAATAAATTAGTATCATATAATATAATATAATATATAACAATTTCTGAGCTACTATCGAGAAAGACTTTGAACTTTTTCGACAAACAAAAATAACAACGAACGTTTACGTTTTAAATAAAATTTAAGAAGAAATATTTTATTTGAACAAATTTAACAAAATTGCAAAAGAAAAAAGAAAATAAACATACAATCGATATTCTTACTAAAAGATAGCAAAATATCTTAACGAAAATACGACTTGAAACATTTCTGGCTATCCACCAACTCGACCAGATAACTCTTCAATTTCATGATTTATTTACAAGCAACGTATAAATATATCTAATATAAGTTTTTGTATTACTTTTTCATACGTTTCTGTGAAAACTCAAGGCGGCTACAGAACATATAATATTTTTTTCCCGAAAAACGATTCGAGTAAAAGTTAGATTTCCCTCGGCTAGCTCTGATGATGCAGGATTGTCTTCACAACGCTAATGCGAAGTGACAGCTTCACTAACTAAAACTTTCACTAGTAGAAACTCGAGCAAACTATTTTATAATACATACACGTACATCTAAAAACATATTCATCTGTACTACAGAACATATCAGATAAATAATAAAAAAAGATTAAACATAAAAGACCATTTATGTTGTATTAATCTGCATGGTAGATGAATCAGCGAAGCAATAATTTTGTCATCGCATTTAAAATAAATTTATTTAACAATATGAATAAACGGTAATTTAAAACGATTTCTAAATTTAGTATTCTTTAAATATTCATTCAAATTTATAATAAAATCTATATGACTTTCTTGGAACAATATGGAATATTTTAAAGTTTTAAGTGTGTTTTCAAAGAACGGCTATTTCAAAAAATATAAAAATTTCATTAAAAAAATACTAGATGAATAAAAATTACATTCTATACGAAAATTTTGAAAATTTACATTTTTTTTATATTTTTACGATGAGTATTTATTTTTTTTATTGAATGATTTAACATGACACAATATTTTAATTGTATTCTGTGATGAAAATTAACATTCCAACACGAGATTTGTTGCACAATAAACAAGTATTTTTATTGATTAAATTAAAAGTAATTTTCTGGATTTTCCAATAATTACTATAATTTTAAAAGAGGATTTATTAAATAAAAATATATTTCAAACATTTAGAGCTTATTACAAACTGAATGACGATTATGTGATAAATATATTATACTAATCATTCTTTATCTAGTAAAATTGACGGAACACATAAGGTGAAACGTGAAATTTTAATTAACATTTGTGGTAATTAAAATTCTAACTTTTACTTACTTTACAAGCAAATTGGAAGAACAGTGAAAAATATTGATTAAATACAAGAAATACTTTCTCGTCAACGGTGAACGCATTCGGTCGTATATAATTTTAATCATCAAGTTTATAACAAAATAATAATACGCGCGCTCTTATATATATAATACATAGTAAAAAAGGAAACTAGTTTCTCTCGCATTAATAAATATAAATATATATATACACACAATATAATCAAAATGCATAAGAAAAAAAAGAACAAGTTCTTGAGTGTTTTATGTTTTTTTTCAAAAAAAAAACATAAAACATATATATATATATATATATATATATATATATATATATATATATATATATATATATATATATATATATATATATATGATTAAATGCAATCTCTTGCAGTTTTTACGACGCGTAAAAATGAAATTTACCGCTGTCGTTATTGTTGAAAGAAACTCGGTCGATCATACTGAAGTTTATTTGTATACAAAATGATTTGTATAAATATAAAAAAAAATAAGTTTAAGTACTTATTGATGTAAAGAAATCAGAAATCGGTCACTTCATCGATTATTCAACGAAATTCCATATTAAAAAATATTATATATATATATATATATATATATATATATATATATATATATTTGAATAAGAGTGTATTCAACGTTTTTCGATAGCGAGTTAATTTCGGTAAATGTACAGTTTTAACAAACACACATTATTGCTGTCCTCGTTATTAAAGATAGTAACGACGGACGCGTTTTAGTCTAGTGAAAATTATTTAAATGCATAATTCATAAAAAAAAATAATAGTAAGAATAATTTAAATCGCTTCCGCAAATATCTTTTTTTTCTTCATGCGAGTGCGACGAAATCGAAAATGCTATAGTAGAACATCTTTACTCCGCAATGCGGTTGTTGAGATAGTAAAACGAAATCGAATCGTGGGTCCAACGATCGTCCTTTGATTACGATCCGAACAGAAATGAGGATACGCTTTAAATAAAAGAAGTGGTCCATTGGAATAATTATGAAGTCCATATTGAGTTGAGAGCATCTGGCACTTACTTAATTTACCATTGAGAGATCTTATTCGTTTTAGTCAACGTTGTCAAAGCGATTTGATAAAATATAAGAGGAATTAATAAAAAATATATTTTAACTTGAAAGTGTTAACTCTATGCATGTATAAAACCACTTACTTTCATAAAATTGATCCCGTTGCTGTTAGATATACAATAACCGTGTACAGTAATCTTCCGCTTAACACGGTTCTGCTTTAACAAGATTCGAAAATTGACACAATTCAATTATATATGGCTATTATTATATTTTGAATAAATATTGCTGTATTACACAAATTATTTATATATTATTTTAATATTTATAATTCCATAATATATATATATATATATATATATATATATATATATATATATATATATATATATATATATATATATATATATATAAATCTTTAATCTCCACTTAACACAACAAATACAGTACAGTTAATTCTCGAGTAACCGACTACAATAACAATTAAAATATTATATATTATTTATTTTTGTATGAAATTGCGGAACAGAACCCCGTCGTAAGTCGAGAACTGACTGTAATTTATTAAGCGAACGATTACTGTATTTTATCGAATGCAATCACGTCCACATTGAAAACGCTTTTCACGCACAAGTACGCCTGTAAAGAACACGAATTAAAAGAAAAAAGAAAAAGAAAGCACCAAAGAATTATCCAAATATACGCATACCGGTAATGGAGAGTACCAAAGAGTTTGTCCCGGATGACCCAGTTTCCTGACCCATATCACAGCTGGCGAAACCGTAACCCACAAAAAGCTGGGCTACTCTTCGTTAGCCACGTGAAAATACCCCCCCCTTTGCCCCCTGATCACATCTCGTCCCATCGAATTTTCACGTTTTGCATTTTATCGTCTAATTATTATGGCACATTATGCAAATTATATTTGCGCTTAAACGTAAATGGCGTGCGTGAATGCGAATTGATAATAAGAAACGAAAGTCATTTACCGCTTTTTTACTCATTGTCAATGAAACCGGAAGAACGAACGGATAAGCGCACACAGCATACATTCTTATAAAATTTATTGTGAAAGAATATATATATATATATATATATATATATATATATATATATATATATATATATATATATATATATACATATATCTTCAATATTTGTACAACTTAAATAGTTCAACAAACCAGTAATATATAATTGTGATAAAAAAAATACAGAATTTTAATAATAATTATTATTTTATATGGGTAAATATTAACAGTACAAACACATATTTTTGTAATAAGAAAATAAAACAAAAGTGAGTTTATAAAAGTTAATAGAAATATTTTCGTTGTTAAATTGCTTAAATATGATTTTTATAATAATTACTAAAGATTAAATATATTAATTAATTAGTAATACAATAAAAATAATCAAAGGTTACCATAAAAAAATAATGCATAAATTAATTAAAAATGTCATAATACTAAAATACTCATTTATTATTTATCAGTGAAGATTACATCTAATTATCTAACAATGTACAATGAAATTTTAATATTTTCCCACAAATATTTAATAGAAATATAATGGAAAAATTCTTTTATTCCTACATTAATATACTAGTTAATAGAAGATTCGTTTTCATATATTTCGAATAACTTAATTTTCTATTTTATGCAAATTTACATATATCTTATTATCAATATAAGAGCTTGAGCCACGTTAGAAATCAAATTAAAAATTGAATTTAATCAAAAATTCGTCAGACACACATAAAAGTGTCTTCAACAACAAACAGTAACAACAACAGCAGATGGTCACCTTAAGTATTTATACACATAATATAATAATACGACCGTATTCAACAGTCGGTGACCCAGAAGAAATCGTATTACCAAGCTGCAATGTAAATTTTTGAAGACTGCGTGCCGTATATTTCAAATTGTTTTAAAAATATAAACAGTTTTTCTATTTTTTTGCTAAGCATTTACACTATGACAGTACACATAAATTATAGTGATTTACAAAAGATTACGGTGTTTGATTTAAGGTCATTGTGCTTTAAGAAGACCCGCCTACCAACAATACATCCTCCTTTATACTCCTCCGCGAGCATGTGTGCTCATCCTAAAACGCACATTAGTGCGTGTGTATGTTCTTTTGATCGTTTTATAACATTGTATATATATATGTACATATGAAATTATAATTATTTCAATACTGCACATCAGTGGTTCTTGAACAGTGTTTTTTGAAAAAAATAATAATTCGCCGACTACATTTTTTAATAGAATGTTTAAAAACTTTGATATTTTTTATTACAAAATATTTCATTTTAACATTTTTTAAAACACTTCAAAAAAAACATGTTAAAAATACAGAATATCACTACTAAACTCTTTCAAATGATCTAGTATAAATGATTGTATGTGAAAATTGACAAGATACTGCACGTAGTTTTTAATAGAAATCGAATATATTTTTTTTTACAATAAATTATTAAATGCTAAATAAATAATTAAATGCTATCTGTGTAAATTGTTACACGTGATACGAAATAAATAAATGATAAGTGCGTTTTAAAACGTGCGTTTATAAAATCGATGAGAACACATAGAAATAGAAAAAACAAACACATATTGACAATCAAGAATATAAAAACGAACGACGGAGAAATTGTGATGTTCTAAAAACTGGAACGTTAACTGGCCGAAACGTTGCAAAGTGCTGGTTCGATTTCACAAAACCAAATACATCATCTATAACAAGTACAAATATATATATATATATATATATATATATATATATATATATATATATATATATATATATATATATATATATACATATAAATATATATGTATAAATATAGTACAATAATGCGCTCGTTCTATTTAAATTGGCCAAAATTGTAATACAATTAGACAAATGTCAATGACGATAGGCAACCATACGAGCGCAAAGTATGTACTTTATTACAGAATGTAGTAAAAATATAGTGTTAGAAGATATACTATAATAAAAAAAAAAAACTGTTTATGAAATTACTGTAAAAGTACTGTATTAAAATTGATGTTATCGGTCGCGTTTATAAACCCATTGCGCACTGAAGACTAATGAGCTGCGACCGGTTTATAGATAGATAACTTTTATGAATAAAAATATTCGAAGACGTTAATATGAAATTTGCATTTTAGGATACAGTTGCAATCCTAGGGATACTAATTATCATTTAAGAGCAATATATATATATATATATATATATATATATATATATATATATATATATATATATATATATATAATATTAATATTATATTACTGTATTCATAAAAAAAACTATGTATTTTTTGCTTTCTGAATATTTGAAATTTCATCATTAATCTATATTATTAATGTTAACTAATGTAGTCTATATTGTTATCATTATTAATAATTATCCATTTCCTCACATATAACATTAATTTACTCTATATTATACGTATATAACATATGAGCAAAAACTGGAAATCTACGGATAATACTTTTTTTCTTAATTGAAAATAAATTGAATTTTATAAAAACAGTGCAGTTAACTGCTATTATTTTTATGTTGTTTCTATTTTATATCAGTTAGCGCTTGAAATAATTGGTATGACGAGTAAATGACTAATCTTATACGGATCACACGAGACTTGTTCAATTGATTTGATACGTTTAATTGACTTTGATATCAATTTCCACCCACTATTTTAATGTTGGAAAAATTTTACAACATTATAACAATAATAATAATATGTATATTGTAAATTAGAAATGACGTTTAAAATTTACTTTAATAATAAAAATTAATTCAGTAATAATTTAATTGTCATAAATCTTTATAATCGTGATTTTTTTATAAAAATTAAAAATGATTTGAAAACGTGACATATTACAAATTAAGCAAGCGTGTTTGCTAAATTATTTTAATTAACAACAACAACAACAACAATAATAATAATAATAATAAGAAAAAACATATACATATAATAACTATACATGACGATAGGTGGAAAAATTTTGATAAAAACTTATCAGATAATTCTTAATTGTTGTTGTATCAAAAGTAAAATTACTCAAATTTATAATCGTCAAAGTGCGTTTTACAATAAACTTATAAGCGATAATAAAGTAAATTATTCAGTACGCAGCTGTTTTACGGGAAAGCCTCGTTAAAATTTTCCATAAAACAAAGACTTTCAGGACGCGGTAATAAACACAAACACGCACATGTATTTATATAGAATCCAAAGTAAATATTCCAGTATTCAGAGTAAACATATTACGAAATATCGTAACGAAAAACTTAGTCAGCGAGCGAATTCTGTGAATTCGGCTCTTCGATTTTATGAAAAACTTTAAAAACGCCTTTTACGCAAAATTTAAACAATAAAAACGAACGACCCGTTAAACGTTTTCCTCTGTTAAAATTGTAATTTATATTCGGCGATAGCCCCATTGAAAAGAGTATGAACATCGACAACAATTGGTTAGAATGACCAAAGGGTTGACCGTTTCGATGACTATTTAAAACGAGGGGGAAATAATGAAATGACACATAGGGTTGGTCGGATTTTACATTTCGTCATGCATAATATTATAAAATAGAACTGATATAACAAATCTAAAATTCGTAATAGTGCCAAAATTTCAAAAGGATACGTCTTTCTTTCTTTAGTGTATCTATACATTTTATTAAAAATAAATCAGTGGGACAGTAAGGAAATTTCATTTGTCCCCCTATTTTAAGTACTAGGCTGAATCACTTTTGTCAATAATAAAAAGCGACGCCGTTTAACAATTTGACAACAAAAGATGAACAAATTGAATGACATTTTTGTGGAGACAAATATATGACGACCTGCTTTTTTTTCTAAGAGACGAAAATTTGACGACCTTTTATGGCATCGCGACCAACTTTCAAAGTTTTACGTATGTTTGATAATTTTCTGTCTCCTTGGGTAAATGAAATACTGACAACGCCCATGCTAGTTTTGACGGTTGTTTATCATCATGCAAAATTAATATTATATATATATATATATATATATATATATATATATAAATGCAAAATTGCGCAATGTCAATAAAAGACCGCCCAGAAATTTACAAATTATAACATAGAAAACGCAACACATGTTACACGGCCAAGCTCATACCGAAAATACAACATCGGATATGCAATTCTAAGAAATATTAATAAAGCTAAATTCTGTTTCAATATTAATACGACGATGTCTCTTAGAATGTTTTTATTCTATTTTTTTTTCTCTTCATATCGACTATTTAACCGGTAATTTATATACACACACACATATATATATATATATATATATTTTTTATTAGTGCACGCATTTGAATTAATACTCACAGGTATGTAATGTGCGTGTGTTGCTATAAGTAAATGCGCACATGAAAATAACGGTAAGTGAAGTCATCATTGACCGCAAAAACAATGTCACTTACGATTCCATTAAGCGCTAGCTAACAGCTCCCTGTGATCGAATTTCGAGGTCATACTGATGCAGGTCTAATATATATTCTAAATCCGATGCAATGTGCCTATGGCGTCATCGGGATGGATGAGACATTGTGACGATGAATTTTTTTTTCTGATGATTTAATATTGAAAGAAATGTATCTTTTTTTGTCTTTGTTCATAATGTCCACTGGTTGTTATGTAGGAATTACGATCTATTAAGAGAATTAATGTAATCTATTATATTATTAATTTTGTCCAACTTACACTATTTCGGAATACGAGAACCAATATTAAATGAATGTCTATAAAATTCAACATATTAAATAATTGAAGATACTTAAAAGGAATTCAAATTTGTGTTTACTATAATATAAATATAAAAGGAAATTTGAAGATTTTATATACCCAATATACGGTCATTGAATACTACTGTTATGGTTAATAATGGAGTAAAGTACTTAAAAGAACATTTCGCAGTGATAAAAATTAAATTCCTTATATGCAATTATGGAATGCTATCCCAAAAATTTAATCAAAAGAAAACGGTACAATGTAATACATTGATATGATTTAATATGATGAAAAGTTCAAAAAAAAAAATACTTGTTATATATTTAAATAACATAAATCAAGATATATTACTTTTATAATACCAATTCTGTTATGAAAAATGCACTCTTTAAATTCTCATTACCATTAAATAGACTAAAGTGTTTTAATCTTTATCGCGCGATATATCGAATTACGTAAAATTAAAAATAATGAAAAAAATACACATAATTTGTTGAAGATCGAGTGTAAATAAACACTTCACCTTCTAATCTTCAAAATTCATCGTCTTTTGTATGTAATCTGTTGAGCATGTGTCTCACACTCGATTAATTACATACCATAGCAAACATATATATATATATATATATATATATATATATATATATATATATATATATATATATATATTATGGTATATTATATATATATATATATATATATATATATATATATATATATATATATATATATTTATATACATCTTTTTTTTTCCTTTCAAAACATAAAATCATAATGCGTCGTTACACACGATAACTATAACAACTATTGTTATTTTCTAGATGATTTTGTTCCTAATTCATATCTTCGCGTGCACAATTGTGGGACACATAAAGACGATTTCTATATTTATCATAGTATTTTTCTATAGATTTCTATAAATTATTTTGAAGAAGTATGTTTCTTCAAAAATATAAACTTTCTATGAAAAATTAGATAATAATAATAATAATAATATATATTGTATTATAATTAATATTTAATTTAAAAATAAAAAATCATAATTGAATAGAATTCCATAGAACATTTTAATCGTATTACTGTTGTAAGCATATAGATTCAGATTATTTTTACTCTATATTATATTTTAATTATACATATCTTTCATTGTATATAAAGTTAATGTATGATTTCATATTTGCGTGTTTGAAAATTAATTGAATATGTAAATATCCAATAGAAAACTTATCCTAACAGAAGCGGATCTGTGTACAAATTCGTATTAAAATTTATCTACGCTATCTATGAATATTATTATAATATTATGAGAATTTATTATATATAATTGTCATATATTGCAGGTTTAAAATACGAAAAATTACAACGTAAAATAGAGCAAAAAAATAAATAAATATATATATATATATAATATAAACTGAAATAATACTAGTTCTTTTAAGATATTTTGCGAAGTATTCCACCATGAGTGACGCAATGCAGTATCGTAAAATCGGTCGTCTCCACCGTTTTCACCCTCTGATACAAAATTCGGTCAAATGTTGGTAAACTATATTTATTATGTATAACAACTATATAAATACATCCCGTGAGTCAGTTTCTCGAACAATATCGATAATTTAATATATCGCGAGTAATAAACAAAATAAGTTCACGATGAAAAACACAACGAAGAAATATGGTATGTCTGAAAATATAAATTTTCGTTAATTGAAAAAAAATAGTTTTCTCATATTAATTACTTTCGAAAAAATATGTTGAATTATATATGTACAATAATGTTGAAATTTAAAAATACTTATTTTTCAATGAGAACATAAATAAAAGAAAAAATGATAATGTAAAGAAAATTTACTATAGAACATAAATTACAAGGCTAAAACTTTGCATAATTATATATTGGAATTCATTTGAATATAATAACGACAAAGAAACATTATTTTTGAATTTGCGAAATCATCGATGATTATTATGTGCAATATTTCAAATATTTTAAAAATTATATTTATAAAATTATTATTCAATCGTCTACATTTGGGATGGTTAAAGTATTATATGAATACAATTAATAAGTTTATTTTTTTTTATATTTTTGCATGAGTTTCAATTTTTTTTGATAATTTATGAAAGTCGTATATTATGCGGCTTGTTGTTTTGTGGAGTCAAGTTTTGCGGCCCATTTCAAATTTTAAACCTATCATAAAAATGTTAATTTAGATACGTTTTTAAGAAAATATACTCATTGTATGTACACAAAAGTTGATCATCTTGGATTTATATGATATTAAGAAAATAACAATTTACAAGTAAGTAAATTAATTTGTAATTGAAATATATGTATAATACTGTCTAGTGATTACGATTAAAAAAGTAATAAGTGGCATTTGCGCAACATCGTCTAATTTAAGACTTAATTGAAAATGATACATGTCATTCGTAATAACTACGCAATGTGACAATTTATATACAGTAGGACCCCTATTATATAATAAGATAGGTTTTTAATTATATAATTAAAAGTGACATTGTCTCATTTTCTCAGGTGTCTAAATTTATTATTATAATTAAAGTGTATATATTATATAATTATAGAAGAAAATCGTTAATTAAAAAACGAAATTAAGTGTATTTTTAATTTTGAAGGACTTGTGGTCATTTAAAAAGATAAAGTTTCAATCGGAAAAAAGGACTTTCTATATTTTCAATTTGTTGGAAATGCAAACTGAGTACACTTAGTTTGTAAACTATAATATATCATTTTTATTCTAAATTTTCAAGGTAATACATGAATTCTTATAATTTTAATTATCGTACGATTGGCATAAGAGTATATAAATACTATAAATAAATAGATTCATATGTTCTGGTTTTAGAACAGATTTGTACGAAGAAAAACAAGAACAGAACACTCAACATCCACATGTCAAATATTAATGTCGATATTGTGTGACATCAATACTAACGGTGGCATTATAAAAAATGTTGTATTTTTGCGCAATATGAAAATACGTAGAAATTTAAAATCATAAAAAATGTTCAAAATCGTACTAAATAATTTTCAATTGAAAAAAAATGTATACAACATTTTTTAAGTTAATAAAAATATTATAAATTGTGTGTATAATTTCAGTATATATTTTAGTATTGAAACCACAATCAGATATAATATTACAAACGTGATACCAAATTGGAAATTCAACAAAAAAAGAAAAACTTCTGATTTAGTTCGCTGCACATCAAAAATATAATTTACAGTACATTAAAATATGAGTCACGTATATAGTTCAATTATGATTTGAACGAATTTTCCACTATATCTAAATATTATATTTATTTTTTAAATAGTAGTTAAAATGATGTTCGTATATTTCGGAGTTTCTCAACTTATGATCAGAAGTGACTATAATGGTTTTGCACTATTGTTTAGAAATGTATCAAA
This sequence comes from Leptonema lineaticorne, assembly GCA_024500535.1. Classification (NCBI taxonomy): domain Eukaryota; kingdom Metazoa; phylum Arthropoda; class Insecta; order Trichoptera; family Hydropsychidae; genus Leptonema; species Leptonema lineaticorne. Next base: position 831,128 of record JANIJI010000012.1, on the reverse strand, counting down.
ATATTACATGTTCATTTAACGTGACCCAGAGAAGTCAAAAAGTTGAATAAACCTAAAATAATTATTGTTTTGGTTATAAACAACATAAATTTATTATTAAAACTCTGTTAGATTATTACATGTAACAAATATGTAATTATTTTTAGGAATATGTCATATTTATTGTGTAACATACTATGAGCAATGCTATTTTCCTTTAAAATCGCATGTGATTATATTGTAAATTTTTAAATTCATTAAATATGACAAATCATTTGAAATTATTAAATTAGTCATATATATTTAATAGCAGCTGATGATAATGATGCGTAAAAAATATTCTTAATTAAATTATTACCCAAAAAAAAAACGATAAAATAATGAAATTTATTTTTTATGTTATTATATTTTTTATTTACTTTAAAATCTTAAGAATAGGTCTATTTAGTAGGTATCACTTTTTTAAAATATATATCTTATTTAAAGAATAATTATGAAATCTAATATTTTAAACATTTTATCGAATATAAATATAAATTTTAGGACTCGATAATGTTAAAAAAATAAAGAATTTGATTTCACAAACTTAATATAAAACAAAAATAAAATCTGTTATTTATTTAATTAAAATAAATTTGATTAAAAGTTCTTTAGATATCATGGAAGCAAAAATATCTAATAACGTGTTCTTGTATCTTATTTTAAGAAATAATTAAATTTTAGATTAATGGGATGGAACGAATGTAATACACGAGTAGTGTAGTGAGAAATTGAAGTTTTGGCAAAATTATTAAACATTCATATACGATTTTAATAATATACGTATTGTGTTTTTTTTAATAATAAAATATGATTCGAGCTATGTTTCATAATAAGTATTAAAAACCGCAAGTATCAATTTTCTATGAATTAAATAAAAAGCTTCTAACAAATGATTTTAATAAAAATGTAACACTTTTTAAAAGTGATTAATAAGTTATGTTTATTTAACTAAATAACAATACAGTTGAAGGATTTTTTTGACATAAATATTTTTAAAAGGTAAGAGCGATTAATATATATAAAAAAGAAGAATTATGTCATCAGATTTTGTAATTAATCGTTATTAATTACAATTTTATAATTAGCTATTAAATATCAAATTTGTAGATTTGGATTTTGTCTCAACTTTGATGATGACATTGATAATGATAATTGTAAAAAAATAAAAATTTATATTGAGACAAAAACATCACCATAAGCGATAATATTAATTTACAATTTAATAATCGACAATATATTATATTATTGAAAATTCTATATTTGACTTATTATTAAAAAAAATAATAATTCAAAATTAACTATAAACATCTGTATACATTTTAAAGGTATAACATAAATGGTGGTTTCGGTGAGAATTATATAAAATTATCCTTTTTATCTAAAAAGAGGCAACAAAAAAATGATTATAAATAATAAAACTTTTAAAAAATATATAATAAAAAATAAAAAAGTAATATTAATGTTTTTAACAAAACCCATCAAGAGTACTTTTCTTATTTAATATAGACTAGCAATCGCAAATGCTAAATAACAAATCGTGTAGATGATGAATTTCGATAAAAACCGGAAAAATTAAAAGTTTTTTGTACAAATTTTTTTATTAGTTCCAACTTTGACATACGATACGATATTAAACGTACCGCAGGTCAACATACAAAGACTGACAAAACCTTAAAGACTATATATATATATTTTTTTTTTTGAATGAAAACATAAAAATGAAACCGACAACAAAACATAACAAGTCACATCAGAATAAATAGAAAAGATAATGACGGAAGCGAGAACGGAATAAAAATGAAAAGTGGCAAACCGAAAGTGGTCCTCCTGGTCTCGGTCGAAGATTACGGCTATGAGATGTAGCCGGCCAGTAGGCGAAAAGGTGGACGACGCGAAGATAGGGATGAATAATACCGGCCCTACTTTTACAGGATACGTTCAATGTTTACGGTCGACGGACGAATGTAAACGTCGCGCGACATTTTCAACGCGACGCAAACCCACACAAACCGACGACGAAACGCACCAAACGCACAACACTGACGAAGCACGCTTGCCAACTGACACCGATTTGACCGCATTCGCGCAATACAAAACACATTCGACTCTAGCGCCACCTGTCAAATACACTCGTAACGATTATAACAATCTATATTATGACCATTAATGTTATGTTAAATTATAAAAGTATCTGCGGTAGAAATAATACATTTAGCATTTTTGTTATTAGATAAATTGAATATATGAATATTCTACATTAATGTAAGTTAAAGTTATTGATATTATTTATTAACTCTATTCAAATGTACTGTATTAGTTGAACATTAAATATTTTTAATAAAAAATTGGAATTATATATTACTACTTGATTTCTTTACATATTCATGTTTATAATGAAATAAGTTATACATTGTTTCATTTAAGTATATTAAAGAAATATCAACCTGATTATATATTTGTAATCAAAATATTTATTTAGATGTATTTTAACTAGCATATAATATGAATGGGTTATATTAAAATTATTCTGCTTAAATGCTTTTAACTATTTTTTTTTATTAAGTTCGACGTTAAAAATACGGCAGTTTAACATTCAAGTGATTTTAATAAAATTAAGAATTGAAGTTCAAATGTGGCAGCCGTGATTTTTATACGTACAAAAGTTGTCAGTTCTGTTGATTGGATAACAATTTGACGGTTCGAAATGCTGCGCTGTTTGACTTTGACAGCTCGTTCCACGACTTCTATTGCTACCAGGTATACAACTGTTATATTAAATCATTATTAAATATTATAACAAGTTATTTAAGGTATTTTTTTTAACATTTCTTATGTTTCTTTCAATCTCTAACCTAAGCATCTACAAATGTCACTTTCAGATTTTACATGTATATACAATTTAATTTTTTTATACATACTTAACGAATGTACTAATTAATTAATTATAATTTGTATATTTGAAATAAAATTGTTTTAACGTTTTTGATATTAAAATGTGGTTTAATAAATTCGTGTAATATGAGTAGCGTATGTGATTTAAAAGTAATATGAATATTTCAGAAATGGGGCAGCCTTATCAACATCGTGTCCTTCTTTAGTTTCACAAAAAAAGAAAGATGCCATAATGATAGATAATAAATTAGCTGTTTTACCGCGTGAACTTGTTGCTCAAATTAGTCGTGACGCTGAACTGAAAGTCGCTGTTACTGGAACGGTATATAAACTATTTAAAAAGTTAATTCGTTTCACAATATTGACATTAATCATTTGAAAAAGTGAATTAAAATTTATATATAGATTTGTTAGTTTTTTTTATTTAATTACATTATTTTTATTTAACAAATAGATACAAATACGACAATAAAAAAAAACTTTATTTACAGGAAGATTTAACTTCAGTAACTGGAGTTCCTGAAGAACATATAAAAAATAGACGAATTCGCATCTATAAGCCAGCTAAGAATGCTATGCAAAGTGGTACCAATAATATCCAACATTGGGAACTCGAATTTGAAACACGTCAGCGCTGGGAGAATCCATGTATGGGATGGACTTCTACTGGAGATCCCCTTTCAAATTTAAAACTAAGTTTCAATAAACCGGAAGATGCTGTTGAATTTTGCGAGAAAAATGGTTGGAGATGGTTTATCGATGAAGGAAAAATTGATAAGCAAGAGCGTCCTAAATCGTATGGTGTTAATTTCTCGTGGAACAAGAGAACTCGTGTATCTACTAAATAAATTGTATTAAATATAGCCATTTAACGTTGAGATATTATATTTAGTCCTCTTTTATTTATATAATATAAAAAAGATAATTGATTTTTAAATAAAAAAATAAAACTTTCATTTTATTATTTGATATTGAAAAACATCCTTATTTTCAAATTATTCAGTAGTGATGTCCAAAATAGCTTTATTAATTTACAATAGAGAAAAATATATGTATTTAGTTATATAGAAAATACTTGTATTATTAAAATTCCTTAAAAAAAAGTGTTTGTAAATATGAGTATACAGCAATCAATATTGAATATAATTTGTAAAAATAAAACTCTCGTTTAACAGTCTTAATTTATTATAAAAAATAATCTTGCAACAAAGTACTATGAAAAAATGTTAATAGAGGACTTTATAAATTTAACATGGGAAATTTGGAATGTAAAAAATAAATATAAAATACGATGAACATTTTTCTTATATTTGAATCTATGCAAATTAGTTTATTTATAAATATATATATATATATACTTTTTAATGTTAGTACTATTATTTTATTAAATGCATTGTTCAAAATAAATTTTAAAAAAGGATACTATTACAGTATTTACACACGAAAGATTTCGAGACTATTTTTCATCTAAGTTTTTACTTCTTTTTAGGTCTTCATTACTTTTCCTATATTTTGATCTTTCTTCATCGTCTGAAAAATATTCAGACAATGGATCTTCTTCTGATGCTAACTGATTTGCGATTGTAGTAGCAGTTTCGATTTTTGGTATAGCAGTGGTAGATGATAATAAATTTGTATCGGGCGTTGTTTCATTTTGTTGTGTTTCTTCAGTTGTAATTTTCTTTTGTGCAGACGATATAGTGGAATAAATTGTCATAGCTTGTCCGACTAAATTAGATATGTTGCCAACATTTGAGGGTAGAATTAATGTGTTATTTGTTCGAGCTAATTTGTTAAAAGCTTGAACATACTGCTCTGCAACAGATAACGAAGCTGCGTCTTTTCCATCCTAATAATGAGAAAAAAATAAATTTAACAAATATATATGTATCACAATAAATACAAGTCAAATATAATTATTTGCTATACTTGATTAATGAGAGCTTTTGCGACCATGGAAAGACCCTTAGCACGAGCTTGAGCCACAGCAATTAAAGCCTCAGCTTCACCAGAAGCCTTATTTATTTGTTCTTGTTTTTCAGCCTCTAGAATTAAAAAATATTAATTAGTACGTAATTTAATAATAATTAAGAACATGAAAATATTAAAATACACCAACCAGATGCTAAAATTCTCGCTTTACGTTTACCCTCTGCAACATTGATATCTGCTTCTCTAACACCTTCAGATTCTAATATAGCAGCTCTTTTACGCCTTTCAGCTTCTACTTGCATTTGCATAGCATCTTGAACCCTAGTTGGAAGTTTTATGTCCCCTAAAATTATTACAATGCTTATATTCATTGAATATCATCAATTAAAAGAAAAAAACAACAATAATAATCAAAATGAGTTTAATTATATCAATCAACTTACGAATTTCGTATCTTAAACAAGTGATACCCCAAGCTTCGCTGGCTTTATTAATTGATTCTACAATAGAAACATTCAATGATTCTCTTTCGCGAAACACTTTATCTAGTGATATTTTTCCAAGTTCGCTTCTCATAGTCGTTTGAGCCAATTGAGTAATAGCAAATTCGGGATCTTCTACACCATAAGATGCTAGAATAATATGAATAATCGTAAATGATAATTAAAATTATGTAGTATTTTAATTATTTAAAGATATACCTAAATAAGCGTTTACTATTCTTAAGTACAGTACACCATCAATGTTCAATGTGACATTATCTGCAGTAATAGCACTCTGTTTTGGTACATCGATTGCGATTTCTTTTAAACTTTGAACATATTTAACACGATCTATCACGGGCCACAGGAGATTTAATCCCGGTTCTAAAATACGATAAAATTTTCCCATTCTTTCGACAATCCATGCCTGAAAAAATAATAATTTTTATGGTATATATATATATATATATATATATATATATATATATATATATATATATATATATATATATATGCGAATTTCTATAGTTATAAAATTAAGTATACTAAATGATTTAAATTGACATATGAATGATGCAATTCTATGTAATGTTATTATAAATAAAAATAATTAGAAAAAATTAAAATAGCCTATCTAGAAAAAGCTATATAATGTACAATCAAAGATAATAATACTATTAAATAATTTATGCAAAATAATATGCGAGATAAATCATCATATAAAATAAGATTAAAATAAAATGGAAAGAAGAAATTACTTCTTGTTGTGGCACAAACATGACGACTGTATTGATCGGTGTCGAAGAACGATTGCGAGTTACTGTGATCAGTTGCGATATTTGGGGCGGACGCCTAGTCTGAAATTGTATAACATAACAATAAATTTGTTTATTTTTAAATATAATCATCATTAAGGCGAATTAATCAATTAAATAATATTATCAATTAAAAATATATTATTGTTATTACGAAGAGTAAATGACGCATCATTGCCGCACTCCGAACGGCCAACATCTCTCCTCGATGACACCTTCAGATCCTAACGTAACATAACCTCGCTTTACGACTTGTTCAATGACGGTACAAATAACACATATTTTTATGACCATGAATTTTTTTTTAAAGTAATTTATTTAAAAATGTGTTTTTTATGCTATATTAAAAATTATTTGTTATATTATATTTTTAAAAACATAGATAAAGTATAATTATTAAAAAAATATTTTTATGTAATGTAAAAAGTCGTGCGTAGTTTTATACGCATACCGAATTAATAGAGTAAAAAGCAATCAGTAAAATTACTACGCATTATGACAATTATACGTTATATATGTTCATAAAGATTTATATATTTTTAAGTACAAGTAATTAATAGAATATTAAAGCGTGCGGTCGAACTGTAGCATATTTGTTTTTGATCTTTATTCGCAATATAAAGTATTATTTAACAAAGATTCAGCAATTATGAAATATTACGATTCATCGATATTTAGCAATAATATATACTATGAAATAAATCATATTATTATCTTATTAATTAAATTAAAATAAAAAAAAAACAATTCTATTTACCGTCTGCTACTGATATTATTTATGATTTAATATAAAAATGAATATTATAATTCAAAATGTGTAGATAAAAGTAATAGATATTTAATATGCAGACATGAATTGTAATTATGTATGTCTTGGATATTCCGATAGAATTACATAAGAATATCTAAATATCGGATTAATTTGAATGTCTGGTCTATTTGTTATTGTATAATATGCGAATATTTTTTTTATTTATAGAAAAAAAATATAATTTAATTTTGATATGATGACTCTTTTTCAAGTGCAATAAAGATGACACGCGTCAGATAATAAATGCAATACAAACACAAGAAATTAAAAGATATTATTGAGAGAAATTACGTGACTGTATAATCTTGATAATAATAGTCTCGTCGAACATTATTTATATATATTTTTTAATGGGTGAATATACGTTATTGACGAGACATAATCGATTGTTTAATATGTAAACTTCGATAAGAGAATCGTGAGAAATCATCTTTCTATTATTATGAATAGATTATGGATATACGTGTAGTTTGACAAATTAATTGTTATACTTGTCATTATGAAAAATTTTTGAAGGAGAGATATAAAATTGTAACTAACTGGTTTTTAATTCATATCTTTCGATAGTTAAAATTTTACGTTTAATTTTTTTCATAATTAAATTTCAGTCGACTTTAATGTTAGTTGAGTTTTTATAAATTTATACATTTTTACTGTTAAAATTAAATTAATTAATTAATTCTGCTGTTAATAACTAATACAGATATTAAAATAACATCAAAATAAGACGATTTCAAAATTGTTATAAAGTTTAAAAAAAATCTATTTTCATTAAATGTTTAGATATATAATATATGAATTTTTAGTAATTCACGATTTTTTTTGAGTTAAATAATAATTATATTGATTTACAAAATTGATATTTTCTATTTTCTTTTTACGTTCTTTAGTGATTATTAAGTAAATTAGTAATATTTTTTTTTGTGTATAAAATATATTAACTGTTTTTTAATAAATTACCTATTTTTTAAAAAAAAAGGAACACTGAAATTTAAATATTTTATATACATTAAAAATATATTTTGAAATATACAAGAATATATTAAATATACGAAGAATAAAAATATATTACGATATAGAAAGAATACAAATTGATTAAATCAATATATAATGCAATTGAATTTTCCTATATGTAAAAGATTGTTTTTTTCTTGTTCAATTATAATGCCTTTTTAAAAATAAAAAAATATATTTATATCATTGGTTTAATAATAGTTAAATGTTTTAATTGAAATAAAAACTTGAAGATTGAAAATCGCTGGTATGATTAATATGCTGAACTTATTCGTATATTAGTAAACAGTGCATTTATATAAAAGACAGGATTCGATATATAATTATATTCATTGTTTAAAGTCATTCATTGAAGTTTTATTTATAGTAATAAAAAAACACAATGAGTGTAGAATCATCGACATCTTTGACGTCCAATAGCCAAGAGGAAAATTCTATAGATTTTCTGAAAATTTTTGGAAAAGTTTTGAACACAATAAACCATGGTTTAATCGCAATTGTTACTTTTTATACTTGTTGGTTAGCGTTTTCAGTGGAGGAAATTACAGTTATGGAATTACACATAGCTTTTAGCACATTAGGGGTAAGTATGGAATTATTTTATATATATAATTAAACAATAAATTTAATCATTGTAATGTAAATAATTAAACATTTAAATCTTTATTTCCTTTTAAGCTTTTTAAGTATACTCGTTATGTTTAGAAGTTTTGATTGTAATAATTTTACATTTAGGCAAATATATATGATTAATATATATATATTATTTTTAGTATCAATTTTTAATGGCTGAAACAATTATGGCTCTGGCTGAAGAAAATTCTTGGACTTTTTCACTTCAAAAATCAACGAAAAAAATTATACATTGGGTAATGGCATTTATGGGAATTGCTCTATCAATAGCTGGAACATCACTTATAATAAAAAACAAATCAATGCATTTCACATCAAATCATGGAATATTGGGTTAGGAATTAATTTTTGATAAATTAAAAAAATAATTGATATATATTTTGTAAATATATCAAATCTTTTCATTAATTTCGATTTAATATTTTTAATCTATTTCTTGATTGATTAACGATAATATTTTTTTCCATTTTTTTTTCATTCTAGGTCTTGCTGCTATGGTTCTAATAGTTCCAACATTTATGAACGGTCCTCTGACGTTCTTTTCAAGACGTTTCAACAAAAAAATCAAACCAGTTTATTTAAGATTATATCACATAATCACATCAAGTGGAGCTTTCGTTTTAGGAGTTTCATGTCTCATTTTAGGTTTCGAAAAGCGCTGGTTTTCCAGCAAAACCAGTACAGAATTTGTAACATGTTTCACCGTTTTCAGCAGCATCACTGTTGTAATAACAATGATAAATCCGATAATCAATTGTTACAGAATTATCAAAGGGATGTTTATGAAATATTAGGATTTAATATTTTAATCTTATTTAAGAAGAAATATAATAACAAACGTTAAATTGCATTTATATACCATTGTATTGATTTATTGTGAGATTTGTCAATGGTTTCGTATTTGTCGAATTTAATTAAATAATTAGTGTAGATTAAATTACATAATTGAGTATTCGGAGTTATGTTTTATATGTACATATGCGATATTTGATGAAATCAAAAATTACAAATTGGAATGATAAAATGTAAATGCGCTTATCTAATCTTATCAGTATATTAGGCACTAATATGAAAATTCACATGATGCGAGACATAAATAAAAGTATTATTATACTTTTATTTTTAATATTTATTTTTTAAAATTACACGTAAACTAAATTTAATGAATATTATATGAATAATAAAATTATTATATTATTTTTCAGTAATTAAAATTTATTTTAATATGCGTTTATACAATATAATTGTAATATTATTACAATAAATTGTCCTTTTTGATTAAAAACCAAAATATAAATTTTATTTGATAATATCGTTATTAAAAGAGATTTGTGTGTGTTTATAATATTTTTAATATTTGAATGTTAGAATTGTAATAGAATTTCGTAATTTTAAACAGATAACTCATTCTTTTCAAATTTTCGTCAGTCATATTAAATCTAAGCTTGAACTAAATTATTTCAAAAAAAATATATATTTTATAATAAGAAATAATATGTTCTATATTTTTATCATTAAAAATCTTTTTTTTTCATTGCAAATTAACATCAGTTCTTTGGAAAACAATTTCAACCATAAATGGAGGAAATTGTTTTGAAATGTATCGATATTTTTATGAATTAGAATTGTAAAAAAAAAGACAAATTACTAGAATTATAACAATTATAAAATATGTTAGCAGCCCTATTTGATGATAATATTTATGAAGATTTGAAAATACCGTGCCTATCTTGACATTTAGTTGATAAACCACAGTTGTTCGTGGCGGACATTCGTCATAAATAACGTTTATTTCGTATATATATTTGTATATGTGTGTTTTTTATAATGATTTAAAATGAAATATAATTGTTATCGATTTTGTAAGAATAATTCTTTGATGTTTAACTGAAAATCGTGTATAAAAGTGTCACAACTTTTTATCCTCCACGAACAACAGAGAAATTCTTAGTAGCGTACTAGTTTGAAAAAAGGCATAATTGCGTATGTATTTTTTTTTCTGAATCAGCATTAAAGTGCAATTACACCGATTGATTATTTGTACGATAAAACGTTATCAGAAGTATTGTTTAAATGTGTTTAAAATGCATAATATTTTATTTTTTTATGGCAAGGTCGAATAAAATCAATGTCTGATATGGAGATTAATTTTTTTATTTAAATATTTAGAATCAATATATCGTAAGAAAAATATAATTAAATATAATATTTGTTGTAATCTATGAAATTATTTCTACAAGAAAAATCTAAATATTTTTTTTTCTTAGAAAATATGTTATAATAATAAGGAATTTGCAACTGTTGTAACGTTAAAACGATTTTTATTATAATTTCAATAAAACGTCGATATTAAATATAACATTATTTTTATATGCGTATTTTTATATAATTTATTAAAAGCTAATGAAAACTGTAGATGAATAAAATATAATATTTTCATGAAATATGGTTATAATGAAGTAAGTCATCGCAAATTGTTAATTTATCAAATTTTTGATTGAGATAACTGATTCACCTTGCTTTTGAAAATTATAAATAAAAAAAAAAGATTTTCAGATAATGAATGATTAAAAATAAAAATACCAAAGTATTAGATTATATAACAGAAACGATGAGAATATTGAAAATTGAAAACTGAAGTATTCTAAATGAAATTTCATTATATATTTTAGAAAAAAAATATATTTTTATGATTTTATTAGAAAATTATTATTAATTTATTTATAAAAAAAATATTAATCGCATTTAACTTATAATTACAGTTATTATTTTTAATTAGAAAATATATATTATTTAACTATTGTTAAAAATAAATGCATATCGATTTTATTAAGGGTCAAATAGATATGATTACTCACCCTTTTCTAGTGAATTAATAATTTATATTATAGATTACATTATAGATTTGATAAGATATAACTAATTCGAACATTTTATATATATTTTTTTACAGCTATATAGTAAAATTCCTTATGTGAGGCGTGTTTTATATATATATATATATATTAGAATTGCAATTTTCAAAATGGAATCCGATAAAAAAATGGACGACGACATGAAAAATAAAATAGTAAAGACAATTATGAGGATTTTTAATACTTTAGTCCATATGGCTTTAGCTGTATTGATATTTATTATTTGGAAATTTGCAATTTTACGATTAGACGAATTTCAAAAATTACAATTGCACATCATTTTCTCAGTCACCGGTGTAAGTATTAATAAATATATATATATATATATATATATATATATATATATATATATATATATATATATATTAAATTATTTTAATAAAAATGTTGTAGATATGATGAAATGACTAACGTGTTGTATTTATTAATTTAGTATAGATAGATAGATAAGCTTTTGTAGTAAAAAATGTATTTATATAATATATTGTTTTTTTTTTAATATTATATTATATATTTTTTTATAGTATATATTCCTGATGGTAGAAGCCACTTTAATATTTTCGCCGAGCACTTCTTGGAGCAATAGTTTATCATCGCAAACTAAAAAATTGATACACGGATTTATTCAAGGACTTGCAGCGGTCTTTATATTAGTTGGATTCGTATTTGCTATTGTTGCTAAAGCGGAAAATAACGGGGAACATTTTCAGACAGCTCATTCTATATGCGGTAAATTTAAAAAATAATAATTATATTATAAATAATTTTTATTGTTAAAAAATACTTTAAGAACAGGTGATATAATAATCGTATTTGTTGAAGGCGACGTCGCAACGCCATCTGTTATTTGATAATTTTTATATTCAATGAATACAAAAAAATGATATAATATATGACAATCATCATTTTATGATTAAAATTTTGGTTATGGCAAATTATATGTTTTAAAGAATTAATTTTAAAATTTTTATATTGATATAATTTTAAAAACGCTTCGAGGTAACCAAACGATTAAACGTGAAAAATATTCAATAATAATAAACCATTATCAAACTATAGATAAATATATGATGAGTAATCACATTAGATATTTAATCTAGATTTACAAAAATTAAAGTGTGATAAAAAAGTTTCATTTTTTATATTTATTTAAATGCGATATTTTTATAAAATCACCATTTTTGCCAGTAATATTTAAAGACTGATATATTTCCAATTAATATTTAATTCTAAGATACAAAAATCGTCTTTAAGTAATGTCAACATTTTTTTTATAAAATTGTATAAAAAATATTTATTGCTATTTATGCAAATTTTGTGTTTCATATAGTGTTATTTATCACAGCGCCATCTGTGTTGTGACAATTTTTTTTATTTTACGTATACTAATAATATGTACGATTATTTAATAATAATTGTTCAAATATATTACGAATGTAATAATATTCATATATTAATTGAAAAAACAAAAAGAAAGACACTTGGGCTCGTCCGGGATTTGAACCCGGGACCTCTCGCACCCTAAGCGAAAATCATACCCCTAGACCAACGAGCCAGTTAACACCTATTTCAAATAATCGGAAGTGGTTCTATTTTTTTTTTAATATAATTATCAATAATTAATTAATTACGATTACCTGTAATTTAGGTGGCTCGTTGGTCTAGGGGTATGATTCTCGCTTTGGGTGTGAGAGGTCCCGGGTTCAAATCCCGGACGAGCCCTATTTTTTTTTCTGCTTTATATTTTCTTGTTATAGTATTAAAATATGTTTTTAAGAGTGTTTAGATAAAATCTAAATATTGCAAATATTTTTTTTTCTTATCTAATCATCATATATATGTATATAGTAATCGTTTTCAATGTAATCTAAAATTCAATCGAACGCGTTTCAATGTTGAATCATATAAAATATGTTCGCATTATAAATATTTACACAATATTCGTCGATTATGAAATGACAAAATGTTGAATGTAACATTATTTTCAAGTTATATTTGTTCATTTGTATATTATTTGGAAATTTTTAGTAAAGTAATTATTATAACATTATTTAACATTTCGCATTTATAAATAAATATGTTGACTAATTTAAATACAAAATTGTTATATCTAGAGTAAAAATATTTTTAGAGTTCATTACTACGGCACTGATTTTTATTCTAATATTCTAGCGCAGGTGTTCTAAATCTTTTTTTGAAATAAAATATAATTCGTTATTTTTTTAAATAACAAATTACAAAATAAATTTGATGAAAATCTAATTAATAAAATGAGAGAAATCAAATCATTTCATTATTTACATTGTAATACTATAATATTATTGTTACGTAATTTAATAGACATTTTTATTATATGAAAAAAAAATGTAAAGAAATCAATATAAATTGTTTTTATTTTAATATTACATATTTCTTTCATCATAAAATACATATTTTTTTCTTTATAAATAATCTTGTAATATATGTTTTATTTTTAAATTTTAGGTTTAATAAGCTTCATATTCACCATGATTTGCTTAGTAAACGGCACAGTGGTATATTTTTCTGCAAAATTGAAAGAAAAAATTCGACCAACGGTGGTCAAATTTGGACACACACTTTGTGGATGTATAGCAATAACTATGGCATTGGCAACGTTATGTTTTGGAGTAAAAAAGGATGTTCCATTGGAGGAGCATGAAGTCAATATTGTGATAACATTTGCTGTACTCAGTGTAATATTTACTTTATTAAATCCAGCGATAAGTATTAGGGGATACTTGGATAATATGAGGAGTACAGCATTGTAAATAGAAACGCACATAAAACATTCTAGTCATTGATATTTTGATATGATAAATTTTATTTATTTTAATGTATAATATATGGGTAACATAGAACATATTAATGTGTGATTGAGTTTCGAAAATTTCATTTGGAATAAATTTAGAAAAAAATATAATTTTTATTCTTGTAAGGGTTGATCGTTGAAAAAGATTGAGAAATTCTATTTATATTGCGGTAATTTTTACATATTATAATAACCAGTATTATTGCAAAAATGTAAACGTGAAAGTGACATTAGAATAGTATCGTCTTTTCAACGAGGTCAGAACAACGTTTAAATGTGATTTTCGGAACGTACCCTTTGTATGTATAAATATAATTAAATATATTTTTTAAATAATATAAATTAATATTTTATTATATAAAAAAGTATTAAACAATGATATTGATATATTAAGCAAGTAAAAAAATCTAAATTGATTTTTTTCATCAAGTAAATTAACGATTCTTAATATATATATTTTATTAAATTAAAGTGTCGATCCCACATAAAATATCTATTAAGAATCATTGATTTAAATAAAATAAACGATCATTTCGCTGTAATTTTATTTCTTATGTAATTTAATTTTTTCCAATAAATTTATCAATATTTAAATATTATTTTATTTGTTTATTTAGATTTTGTAATGAAATTTATATTTTGATTTCATATCTAATATAATATTAAAGTACGACAAATTATGATTCGTTCGTTTTAAAATTATAACAAAATTAGATATAATTAGATAAAATGAAATATATTTGTTATCATTATTATTATCAGTGAAAGCATTTATGAAATATGGCGATTATTTCGGACGTTTTGTTCATAATACAATTATTAAAGTATTATGTATTTAATAATTTAAATTTTAGAATATAAAAATAAATTAATAATTATTATTTAACACTACGTTGGAACGGTTTGGGTGACACAATACTATTTTAACACTATTATGCATTGGCGGTACGTTAAATGAGAAAAAATATTTATTTTTATCAATAATTAAATATTCAATTATTAAAAAATATATATTTTTATTTTTATGAATATGTATTTTTATAAATATAAAGTCATTAATTTGATATAATAATCAATAAAAAAAATCATGATATAATTTTAGTCAAGTGATAAATTTCAATCGAATCGCACGTCTAGTAATTATATCAAAGTTTATCTATCTGTGATATTTTCCTTTATTCTAAAAAGTACGTATCATTATTTGAAAAAAAATCTTTTTATTTTCAATTACCATTGTGCTAATGAATCATCTTATTCTTACCGCGAATCAACCGTTAATGTTAAAATTTGTAGCAACGACTAATTTTTTACAATCAACAATTATGAGATAATCTTATCATTATAGTTATGCGTAAACGTTTGTAGATTTTGTATTATGAAAAAATATCGATTATTATACGGTTGAACGCGATTAAGCCGATTAATTTTTAATTTATATTAATAAATAGATAATATTTATTATAGTATAAAAATAAAATTATGATAAGGCGTATAATGAATTTAGATGCATTTTTTAAATTCTTATATCATGAATATATTATTTATAGTATAAGAATTAGATAAAAATGTAATTATATAATCTTTATTTATATTTATATAATTTGTTTAAGATTTAATATTACAACCAATATGGCCAATATCCATGGTTGTTTGAAAATATTTTGGAATATCAAAAATAATTTGACCCAAATGTGTGTTGGAATTATAATGTTTGTTGTTTGGCGGTATGCAATCACGGAAAACGATGATTACAAATTGCATATAATATTTTCTACGTTAGGGGTGAGTATTTTTTTTTTTTTTTTGGAATCACATTTTATATTATATATAGAAATTGTTGAATTAAATTAAATATTTTAATTTCAGTATCAATTTTTAATGCTGCAAGCCATATTAATGGTGCGGCAAAGAAATCGAATTTCCACTGAAAACGAAAATGTAAAAAGATTTTCTCATATGGGAATCCAACTTTTAGCAACAATTTTTGTTACAGCAGGATTTGCCATGGCCGTAATTTCTAAATCCAATAAAAATATTTATCATTTCCAAACAACACATGGAATAATTGGTAAACAATGATTTCAATTTTTATCCAAATAATTTAATTTTCGTGTAGCAGGAACGAATAATGAACGGGCTTTGCCTCTGACATAACACAATTTATTTTTAATATCTGTTAAAAATTGATAATTATAATTAACTAAAATAACGTTAATTTTGTATAAGATATTAAAAATTAAGATATATATAGATGTTTGTGAAATGTAAATTTTAAGAGAATATTTCAATTTTTTTTTAGTGACCATTTTTCTAATCTATTTGAACTTGAAGAAAAATCTGCATTCAAAATATTTAATTTTGTTCGTATTTTTTTTTATAAATATGTATTTTAGATTTCACAAAATTACATCATTGATTATTTTCCAATTACGGACTGTAATTTGTCAATTTCAATATATCGTGTTTTATAAAATTTTGTCATATTGCGGACATTGAAATATTACAAAATTTTATTATAATAACGGATCTAATTTCATAATAAAATTGTAAAATTTCACTCGTTAAGAATGTTGATTTTTAAAATAGAAATTGATTAACACGTTTTCACAATAATATATTAAAAAATATTCTAGTAAACGCATTATTTATATAGTAGTGATAAAATTTTATAATAAACACTTGTTAAGTAAATATTGAATAAAAAAATCAATATCTTTAGATTAGTGTTCAGAGTGTGATTTGTGAACGATAGTTGCGCAACTATAAATTTTATTATAAAATAGATAAATTCCAGTAACCGAATTGCATTCCATAACAAATCCATTTATCTATGATAGATAAAAAACAAAAACCTAATTTACAACGTTTAATATTAGTTAATTCCCATAACTACATTTAAAAACTAATGCACAAGTTCTACAACGTTTTCGATTATCGTAAATAAAATTTCAATTCATATAATATATAAAAAATAAAATGTTATTACCATTTAATATATTATAATCGACTAGAATATCTATATATCATTTAATACGCCATTTATGAATTGTGTTATTACTTTTATTACTAATCACAGATTGATAAGATTTTTTAGATATGTATTTATTGATTAATGAGTTAATAATTGGTAAAAATTCTATAACTTGTTTTATGAATTTAGTTTGGTAAATTCAATTTTATTGTTAAGATTTTATGATTGAAAGTAAAAAAAAATGATATTCGAATCGATATTTTAAAAATTAAATGCCTTGTTCAATGTTTTTTTTTTTGTAATCTGAAATGAATAATTAATCGAGTGTTATTTTGTAAATTAAACTTACATAAACTAAAGATAATTAAGTTTGTGTAAAAACTAGTATTATTGACATTGTAATGAATTAAAAATATTAATATAATTTCGTAAGAAAATAACGGAATTGTGGACTTTGAAAATTACAAATTTTATTATCATTATTAGCGACAACGGTTTTTATAGATTTTTATGTGAATATCTAAATTAAAAATTAATTGCATTTTTGAGAAATTAGAAATCTTGGATACAAATTTTAGATGATAAAAATATATTATTTATATCAGGGTTAATCAACTAGATAATAGTGATGTGCTTCAGAAATCTTTTTTTTTTTTGGAGAAGATCTTATAAATATCCATCTAAAATAAAATTTTGATGGAAATATTGTGATGCATTTGAATTTGAAATCAAAGAATTTGGCACATGAGAAGCAAAAGGTTGACCGTTCCTGATTTAAATCATTCATTTATATATATATATATATTTTTTTTTAGGATTGATCGGTTTCATTTCTACTGTGATTGCGTTTTTCGCCGGCGGCCTTAAAGTCATACAGGAGAAGAGGAATCTTCGATTTTTGAAACCCATTCCTTATATTCATGCGATATTTGGCTATTTTTCCGTTTCCATCGGTCTTATAACTCTGTGCTTTGGAATCAATAAGAATATTTTCATACAATTTTCCGGGGAAAACGAATCGATAGCCGTAACGATTTTCGTGGCATTCTGTGTAATTTCAATACTGATGGAATTTATGAAAAAATACTGGCCTTCTTCCAGTGATTCGACGTCTGATGATATATTTGAAAGATAAAAGTATCTTTAAATATTAGCTCAATAATATTTGTAACGTTAATTTATTGTGTATGTATTTTTTTTTTTATAATAAATAAACTAATTATTCGACTGACAATTGGATTTTAATTTATCATTACCGTTTGAAAAGCTGTGTTTGATGAAACATACTCATATATATTATTTACAAGTTTGCATTAAATAAATATTTTATAAGTTGGAATTTTTAATTTTATAGAAAAGTATTAAAGGTAATATTGATTTTTTTGTTTATTTAGTTTTTTTTCAATTTAAATTAGTTTCAAAATCTTATACATATTCTTAAATCGTGAAAAGATTAGTTTTACGATATTTTTTTTTGATATAGATAATATTTACCTGTATTATTACTGCTATTAAAACGTTAGGGTTTGCAAAAAGTAATGATATTTTATTTTGTATAATAAGTTCAATTTTCTACGTTTATTGATAACGGTTTTTTTTCCATGTATATTATTAAAAACATAGTCAAATTCTACTTTAATATCTTTTTACTTTAAGATCAGTTTAAATTTATTTTCAACTATTTAAAGTATTACGAAAAACTTTCGGTTAAAATTTTAAACTGTTCGGTTCAAGTTTTTTTATCAAGCGAACTTGTATGCAAAATTTTGTTGAAGTCAACTTTTAATAAGAAATTCAAATTATATTTGACTATTATATATATTTAAGCATATTTTATAGATTATTATTTGTATACCATATATATTAAATTATATAAAATTTTGATTAAAAAATCTATTATATATATATATATATATATATATATATATATATATATATATATATATATAGATGTTTATTTAAGTTCGTTTTATTTAAAAAGATATTCTGATAAAAAAAATCGCAACAAAAGAAAAATAATGAATAATAAATTCCAAGTAAACTGTTGCATGAATAATGTTAATAATTAGCTATCCATAAAACTAAATTATCAAAAACAATTTAATATTCGTCATTCGTAGAATATATATATATATATATATATATATATATATATATATATATATATATATATATATATATATATATATATATATATATATATATATTTATAGCTGAAGCGTCGTAATTCTGCAAGGCTTTAACATAGTGATACGAACTAATGCTTTTTATCATAGACGAGCGAAATGTGCTTTATTAATTTACGACGTCTTAAGAATTAATATATTGATATTTCGTCTTATCGAAAGATCGTTTTTATTTCGCCTCTCACAGATCCATTTATTCGGTGAGAGAACCGTTTGAAAATCGCATCGGTCTTCTTGAGGTTTGAAATACTTCGGCGAGAAATCGAGGTGACTCTTCAGTCGTTTTCAAAAATAAATTATTTCGAACGTAATGAAGTCGAAACTGATATCGAATATCAAGGAATCACTGGCTTTTTCTACTTGGAAGTTAGTTTTAAACACTTGTGTTCATATGTTGAATGCCGTAGTCTTTTTGCAAGTTGTCAATTATGCGATGACACAGGAAGTGGTTAAAACTAGAATTAAACAACAATTGCATGCGATTTTCTCTACAGTTGGGGTGAGTTTCATCATATAGGGGTGTGATTAATTTTAAATTTAAGAGTTTATTAAATATTTTTTAAGATAAATTAGGTTTTTAATATTGTTTAAAAGTGTAAACGTTGTGAAAGAGGGGTTGAAAAGGGGATGAAATGCACATACTTAATATTTATAATACAGAAAAATATATATTTTTAATTGTGTAAAAAAATATTCTATATTATAGTTGAAAGATTGAAAATAAACAGTTAAAAATTTAAATTCAAGTATGAATTTGTTAATAAAAAGTTTTGCGTAATTTTATATACATAATATATGAAAATGTGTAAAAAAATATTTTTGAAAATTAAGTTTATTTTCATAATAAATAATGATTTTTTTTAGATATATATATAAAATTAATTACTATATCAAATGTTTAAACAAATAATTTTCATAGTTTGTGATGATAGTTTTGTGATAAAATTTAGATGATTAATATACAAATTTCCCATATATTTGTTTTAAAAAAAAAATTAAGATTACATTTGTGTATTTACAGTATCAAATTTTAATGATGGAGGCCGTTATGACGTTCAATGCTAATAATTCATGGAGTAGATTGATAACGAGACCAAATCAAAAATTGGTACACATGGTGCTTCAAATGGTGGCAAGTGCATTTATTATTGTAGGTTTTGCCCTGGCAGTCGATAATAAAAGTGATCTAGAAATGGATCATTTTAATTCAGCTCATTCCATATTAGGTATACTAATTTTAATATTTATAAATTTATTCATATTAAATTTTATATGAGTCATATCTATAAATATTTTAATTTCTAATTAATTATATGAGAATTCCGTTTCAATAAAAAAACTAATCGATTTATATTTTTAATACTGGCTGAGTTGATTAAAATATAAAATATCGGATTTTAGCTTACAAAAATTATTATTAAAATGTAATAGTTTGTTATTTACATATTATATATGTATTATATATATATATATATATATATATATATATATATATATATATATATATTGTATACGTGACAAATAAAACGTAAAGATAAATAATAAAGTCACGTGATCTAATGCTAAATTGTAATATTGTGCAAAAAATCGAATAGAAATTATTTGATAATGAAAAAATGATTTGATTACATATCAATCGGCAATCAATATTACACTTTTTTTTTGAGAAATATTGAAAATTTGTAGATATTTTTAATTTTCCAATAAACGAATATTAAATTGACGGTTCGTTGAAAAATAAAAACCAACGAATATTAACTCAAAATGGAGGCTATTTTGAGTTTATTTAAGTATTATTTTATATTTAGATTTAACTTTAAAAAATATTTTAAATATAAATCATTTTAATAAAAAAACATTTTTTTTTATAAATAAAACTTTTAGAAAGATTTTTTAATTTTAATAATAATGATAAGAATATGGAAATATTTTTTTAATATTCTTTAATGTTTTTTGAAACGTTGAGATTCATAATATCTACTTTGTCAATCTTAATCAATCAGATAATGTCCAAATTAATATAATATTAACTTAAAAACTCGTAAAAAAAAATGCATTACGTCTGAATAAAACTGCATTAAAATGTCAAGATTAATAACATCAATTGCATTATTTTCCGATTATTTATATTATTGTATATTTTTTTCGCTTAAAACTATTGCACCAGTGATTGAATAAAAAAAAATTCAAGAAAATCGGTATCGTTAGATAATTTCCGCTTAGAAAATTATATTATATTTTCCATGAAAATTACATTAATATTTAGATAAGATTGAATTTTTATTAATAATTTCAAAGAAAAATATCATATATTATATATTAAATAAATATTTCGGCATTTAATAAAAGAATGTAAAGCAATTACAATAATTATTGTATTTATTATTAATGTTGATTGTTAATTTTTTATTTTATTTCAGGTCTTATAGGTTTTATAGCGACTGTTCTCAGTATTGGAAATGGTTTAATGACACTATTAATAGGCAAAGGAAGCGGTACTTCGTCGACTTTATTGAAGATATTTCATAATATAAATGGTACAATAGCAATTTTGACAGGTCTATGTTCATTGATTTTTGGATTTGACACCGAATTATTTAGAGGCTGGACCAATCATTCTACTGTCAATACTTTTATTGTATTCGTAGCAGTGACGATGTCTTATATTCTAATAAATCCCATGTTGAATTTAATAAATTATATAAAAAGTCTTAAAAGTTGACAGTGTGATCGTAGAATATTTATACATTAAGTCGTATGTGTGTAAATTAAGTGTGATATAAATTTAAAACTCCGTAATGAAAATAATGTGCGATATAACAATATTTATATTTTGTATATATTATTTAATAAAAAATAATAATTAATATAGATTTATAGTTTTTATTAAAAAAATAAATAATTAAAATCAACATATAAAGTACGGTAATACTTCAAAATAAACATGCTTCCACTTGTAATCAATCAATAGGAAATTTTACATAATATATAATTTATCATAAGAAATTCACTGATTATGATTTCGATCTATTGTTTATATATCACATCTATCATTTTATTTAGTTACTTTTTAAAATAACATCATCTACATTTACGTAAATTGAAGTTTGATGACGTCTAATGTAATCATATAGATTCAAAATCGTAGACGACGATAAAATTTTAATATACATTTTATAAAAAAGATCAAGGATAAACAATTTTTATCGAAATAAAAATTTTATAATTATGGGATCTGCATGAAAAATCTTTCATTGTTCTGAAACGATTATAGATTACATTATGATTAATATTTATTCAATAATGTACTGAAAAATAATGTACTAATACTTCAATAATGTACTGAAAAATAAACTATAATTAATAGTCTAAAAATTCTTGCAAGATTTAATGAATTAGAGCGATTTATATATTGAGACCAAACATTCTTTAAAAATATTCTTAAAAATTAAGACACAAACGTACCAAGCTTATTTTTAACGATCGCATAATACGATATATATCCTATAAGAATTAAAAAAATAATACTTCGATAAATAATACTATATAATATATGACTATTGTGTCGATGTTACCAAAAAAAAAAAAAAAAAAAAAAAAATAGACGCCAAAGGATCGCCGTTTTATTATCGGCTACATAATTAAAAATTATCAAAAAAAAAAATCCGCATTATCTAATTTATAAAATTGCATGTATTTTCCAAAATCAAAAAAAAAAAAAAAAAATTAGAAATACTAGAAACGATAAAAATTAATTGTCGATAAAAATCAATTGTGGCGCGTGTAATTATTTCAATAACTGAACGATAAGCGACGGATGTGGTCGTTTTTATTTAGTTTTGCGGAAAAGCGTTTTCATTTCTCGGAAAATTTTATTTTATATTATAGTTGTGTGAATAAATTTCAAATATAAACATGTCTAATACGAACAATTCGACATTCACCACCGTTAAATATGTATGTAATAATGTGATACAAATGCTTATAGGTGTCATGTTTTTATTTGTTGTTTATTATGCTGTTACGTATGTGACTCAAGAAAAATTACGATTACATATGATATTTTCGACTTTAGGGGTGAGTATTTATTTATTTATTTTTTTTGGTTTTGTTTTCCAAAATTAATATTTCATATATAGTTTATTTTTGTGTTAATCATGATAATAATCTTCAGTATCAACTGCTCATGATGGAAGCAATCATGTCGCTCGATTCCAAGAATTCTTGGAGTCAAGCGTTGAATAGAAATAATAAAAAAATAATACATATATGTATTCAAGTTTTGGCTGCCAGTTTTGTCACCGCAGGTTTTGCACTGGCTGTAGATCAAAAGAATTCTTTTACTTCGGGACACTTCAGCAGTAATCATGGAATATTGGGTAATTTTTATAAAGTATCGTCATCGTTTTTGCATGAAATTTCTATAATTTTAACACTGAACATTTTAAATATTAATTTCGCTGAAGTATATTAGTAATTTTATCAATATTATCATAATTTTAGTTTACATAAAATAAAGTATGAAAAGGATTTCCTCTTATCAAAGGGATTTCTATATTACTAAACTTTGTAACGTCAATCTACTTTTATATATTTGCTTATGGGAATCATTTTATTTTTTTTTAAAGAAATTTATTTTATATATTAAAATATAATATATCATTAATTATAATTATTATCTTTAGATATGATTGATTATTAGAAAAAAAGATTACAGTTTGAAAACCTTTAACTTGAACTGTGATTCATTTTTCTTTTGAAAATGATATAAAGCAAACGTCAATATAATGACATATAAGCAAATGATATATTTTATTATTTTATGATCAAAAAATTTTACACAACTCGTACATTTTTAGGTTTGGTGAGTTTCATTTTATCCATGATCAGTGTTTTCAATGGAACGGGACTCTTCATGATGACCAGATCTGGTAAGACTAACACCATAGGAATAAAATTAATGCATACACTATTTGGAATGTCTGCTGTCGTTTTGGGACTTGTGACCTTAATTTTAGGTGTCAATAAAGAATCATTCATACGAAATGTTGGTGAAACATTGTCAATAATATGCACCGTTTTTGTAGCATTATGCTCATTTTATATTATATGGAGTCCGTTGATGAACATGAAAAATTATTTACGTAGTATGTTTGGACGATGATTTTAGAAAGTATGTGAATTTATTTTTATATTTATCAAATAAATATTTTAAGAATTTGTGCCATTTATAAATTTTATTTATTTATGTAGGATAAAATTAGTCGACGACTTAGTCGCTGGCGACTAATTTGTAATATTTATATAATTTGTATTATAAATTAGTATATTTGTATAATATTATTTTTTTTAATATAAATTTCATACTTTTCAAATCTTTCAACTTAATTATATGACAGAATATATGCCTTACCACAGACATATCGCACTAATGATGAAATGTTTGATTTATAATTAAAATTTTTAAAATGTGTACATTAGACAAATTGATGCGTCCTAAAATAATCAAAAGATTGAATACTTCTGATATAAAGATTATAAAATCCCACAAGAATATCTTATAAGACATTTAATAATATAGATTTAAGTGTCAATAGTAAACATTAATATAATTATTGCTATATTATATCACTTGATATAGTTATTATAGGATTAATATAAGACATCTGGAATATATATGTTGTATATATATTTTTTCTGTGTAAAATTGGAACGCTCTAATGATATCATATTTTTACCAAATGATATAAAAAATTAATATATGTATTTTACTACTGATACTATTTCAGATAAAAATAGTATGGATTACTATAATATTATGTTATAAATTGGAAAATGTGACTTCTTTGATATTATTATATATAATAATATAACAATAATATGTTTTTAACTTTATAATAGTAATAACTATTCCGTTATAAATATAAAGTTTATAATTTAGTATCATAATAGTAAAAAATTTATTGGTTTATAGGTGAATTCACTGATAGATTGTATTTTATAGGATTTTCAATGAAGAATAAAAAGTTAATAACATATACTTTATTCGAGCAATAATATTATATACAGCCGAGCCAGAAAAAATGGTCTATTTTAAGATCATATTGTCTCATGAAATATTAAGAATATATATATATATATATCAAACAAGAAAAATGCATGAAAATTTAATAAGATATAAATAAAATATATAAGAGATATATATGTAATCTTTAAAATGGAACATTTTTTCAACTCACCATGTATAAATAATCATTTTTCTACATGTACATGTAATTTGTGTTATAAATTAATGTTATTTATAAATATCTAGTGTATATATATATATATATATATATATATATATATATATATATATATATATATATATCATATCATATCATATAACATATATCATATAATTATGAAATATTGATTCGAAGTGCTAAATATGTGACGTTTTTGATCACATTAAATGATGGAAACGGAATCCGAAATGATCAACAATAATTATTTAATAACTGCATACTTATTATTATCACGTCGTACAATAAACACTCATTCCACATATTTAAGTCAAACGATATTTTTATCATTTATCTAATATCTATAACATGGCTTTCGATTAATTACAATAGAAATAGAAAAAATAGGATGAGTCGTAAATAATTTCGCATTTTGAATTTAATTTGTTTATTAAAAAAACATGTAAAATTATTTATGATTCAAACCATTCATATACCATATATGTATTATAAATAATAAAAATTATATTTCTATGAGAATATTTATTTTATTTATTGTAATCGATCCTGAAAAATCGTTCTTTTTTATAATACAAGCGAAGAAAAACTTCTCATATATATATATTTTTTTTTTGTTTTCATTTTGATGAAAACCATACTGAAAATAAATAATTCGATAATACTGAAATAACTTAGATGAAGTTATAGTAATATTTTTGTTTATTTATATATTATTAATCATTATAATTAATATTTATATTTACACAAATACAAATATTTCAATATTATTTACTTAAAAGTATACATATATAGAACGATTCAAAAAAAAAAACAAAAAATCTTTATTTTCTACAAGATATGAATATTTAATAAACATTACTATTATTTAATAAATATTCGACAAATTTTTTGAATCATTCTGTATATCGATCATATATATATCTACAATATTCAATTTGGTATAAGAATTGAAACATGATAAGTTAATTTTCAGAGATTTTCACTATAAAAATTACATTACAAACAGGTGGTGACAAGCGATGATTATGATTTAAAAAAATAATAATATTGATCACCCTTAAAAATAATCATTTCTAATAATAATAAAAGTCTTTTCGTTTAAGATTTTTTTAACTTTTCTTTTTCGAGAGAAAAAAAATAAAACACATATTAAAAAGGAATAAGAAGACTAGCATATACATCTTATAATTATCTAAAAAAAAAAAAAAATGGAAACGTCATAGTCTTACATATTATAATACAAAAAAGCGATATAAATTAATTAATGTTTTACTTTTTTATTATTATTATTAATTTATATAATAAAATGATTGAATTTACAAAATATGAGTGCATTTATTACACAGAAGAGGAAAATGATAGAAAATATATCGAGTGCATATAATAATTTTATATGTCGAATAATAAATAATTTCGCTTTTTTTCAGTACAATTTTTTACTATAAAGTGAAATTATTTATGATTCAACTTATTTTATATACGTTTTTTTTTCAACTACACACAGGTTTTAATAACAGCAATTATATAATTACTTATTTTAACGAATGCAAAATCAAGACATATTATTGAATATAGTGAGATTTTTTTTAGTACATTTTTAACCATTCAATCCAATATAAAATAATTATAATACATTCTATACAAATAGTTCGATAATCGTAAAAAATACAGAAAACTCACTAAATATATTCGAAAAATCACAATTTTACACAATTAATACTAATAAATTTCAGAAAAAAAAGGTTCAAGTTAACACATGAATGAATGACCGCTTCAATATGTGATTACCGTTTTATTTTTTATTTTCTGTGCTAAAATAGTAGATTAATTTATGTAAAGTTATTGCTATAATTATCAGTAAATATGTAATGTTCTTATAATTTTAATATATAAATTTTAAACGTTAAAAAAAGCGAAAAAATATCACTTAGTATACAGTAGGGTTCAAAAATGATTGCCATCATTCCTGATATGTAATTATATTTCTTTTTAAAAAAGGAGTACATTATTTAACTATTTTCGTCAAATGTTAATATAAAAGTGTATTGATTTTCAGTAAAAAAAATAATAGCAAACATTTTAATGAAATTAATAAATGAAGTTAATACGATACGACTGATTATTACATATATTCTTAAATATCTATGGCACATAAATAAATTCTAAAAAATGGGAAATTCATACATCTGAATATATATATATATATATATATGTAATAAATCAAACAGTAAGTTTATCTTCTAATTCTAAAATCGTATAGGAATGATTTTGAAATTACTACGATGAATGTGCATCATTCTATTCAGGACATGAGTTAAGTTAAACTTACATTCAATGAATTATACATGGACTTAAAAAGAGACGATAGAAATTTGGTTAAATGCAGTTCAAAAAAATATATAGTAAAACAATCATAGCTAACTGAAACTTTCTATATAAGTGCGGTTGATAATTGTTTAATATAGTTGAAGTAAATTATGTAATTATCGGTGCTCTGCGACAGGCTGCACAGCACGATATGGCATAAAACTCATATTGGCATAGTCGAGCTTGAACTGCAACATGGCAAGTTGGTATTTTATCGATACATTCACCTGAAATGAAAAAAAAAACAATATATAATGACCAATAATCATGAAAATATTGATATTTTAAACTTTAAATATGTAACAATATGGATATTATGAATTTTATGGGCAAATTATTAATGAAACAATTAAAATATGTTACCATTTGATAACTGGTTGATCAAAGAATTATTATTTTCGTTGCCATTCTTTGGCTCACTTCTAGATGCAGACCCTGTAAATTAGATATAATATGTCAAAAATGAATTATTTTCATTTAGATACATAATATATTTTAATGTGTGAGTTGTTAATACCGTTCAAATGACAGCGAGAAGGAACACAATCTCTCCTGCTAGTGGGACGTGGACCTATGCAAGCACCTTCGCTAACACCTGAGGAACTTTGACAAGTTACAAGCCTTGCTTGTTGTGTTGATCCACAAACGCCCAAGCACTATAATATATCCATTGAATTATCAAAAGAACTCATAGAGAAAATATTAATGAAAAGTAAGTAAGTAAAAAAATGTACCTCAGACCAATCGCTAACAAACCATTCTGGTGCGCAATCACCACGTAACATACTAGGTGGACAGGGTCTCTCCGATTCTGGTTTAGTGTGTTGCGGACAACCAGCTATATTTACTCTTAATTGACCCTTGTAGTATGAAATGCATACAACTTCTCTGGTCATTTTACCGTTAATCGCACACGGATTAGAACATTGAGACCAAGGACCTAAAGTATAGATAATATATAATGAATTAAGTAAAAGTATTTATTAAATTAAATTAACTTAAAAGTAAATCAATTACCAGTGAACCATTTCGATGAGTGTGTATTACATTTTTTGTCACTCGAACAAGCTCTGGAATCTATAGGACGTCGACGCTCATCACAACCAGAGGGATCAGCACATTTGACACTTCTCGTTTGTAAACCTCTTCCACATTCTTCTGAGCACTGCAATGGATTTATTTAATTCAATTTAAATGACTTCTTTTGAATTTTTAATTAGTATATGATAAAAATAACAAACCTCTTGTGTCCATTCGGAATACATCCAAGCACTACTCCAATGTCCACTTCTTAGTCCGCTTTCGATGAGACTGTTTCCGCTGGATATTTCGTTGCTTAATTCATCATTTCTATTAATCTGAGGTTTAGAAAAACTTTCGTTTCTATAACGAGTTACAACGGATTTACTTTCGGAATCTGTAAATCTGTCCGTGTCTTCTTTCACTCTGAAGCTTCTGTTGCGAACATTAGATTTGAGATCGACGTTGTTCCTATTAAAACTATAACTGGTCGATTCTGGACGTCTTCCATCGTTAATGTCATTTGAATCCACCTGTATGTCATTCGGATCAGAAACTGGACAGTCGGGAAGGTGGCATCTTTGCGTTGTCGGCGGTGGATTATCAGTACATAGAGAATCTGTAACCTGAACAGCCAATTATAATACATAAATTTTATTCGGATGAATTGAAAATGAGGCGAATATACATACTTTAACGTTCAAAACTTGGAAGGAGATATCCTGTTTACATTGAACTTGTCTGGTTTGAGTGGCAGGTCCACAAGAAGCACTGCATGGTCCCCAAGGTGTGGCGATCCAGCGAGGAGGACAAGAGCCCCCGCATGCTCTAGCAGAAGTTGGCGGTCGTTGTCCACATCTTTTATCAGCGACTTGAGCGTGATTATATTCACGTACACAACCCATAGTTCTATTTTGATAACCTGTCGAGTCGATTGTAAGTAAGATATAAATATTATGACGTATGATACTTTCGGTATAAAGCTATAGTTTGTTTTAAAAGCATTACATACAGATTATACAACAATTTTTGCATAAATCATTTGTATTTTTAGCATGTACACAAACATAATATGGGAGCCAGTTCCATGTTTTTTATCGCTCGTAGTGAGCTGGAATTTGTTTATGTTTTGCATATTTTTATGATCAAACCATTGCTATTTGCATTCGGTATAATCTATCTTAAATTTGGTGGAATGCAAGGAATCCATGGATGATTTAAATAGAGAATTTTTTCATATGTTGTAAAGTATGAAATGTGTCAAACATAAATATTTTTTTAGAAAATTGTTACATCAATATATACAACATATTTTGTCCCATATATTTATATGTATGTACACAAAATGAGTCAATGAACCATCACTTTTAATCTACTTTACAAAAAAAATCAAAATTAAAAAAAACACAGTTAAGTTTAGTAGTTATTAATGAGAAAATAGTTTAATCTTAAATATTTATTACTTTGTTCATCTGAATAAAATATGATATTGTTATGTGTATACGTGTAAAAAATCACACACAGCTGTCAGGTATTATACTTTTTAAAAATAATTAAGAAATTAAAATTATATTTGTATATATCTATATGTAATTTATTTTTACTTGTTTGTATATTGGATTTTCTATTATTTTTTATGTAATAATTGTTTAGTTATATTTTTAATAAATCGAGGAAATCATAGTTATATATTTATTTTTAATTAAAAGCCAAAATAAGAAGACTGAATTATAGATGTACAATATAATAAGAAAAATCCTGATTTTTTAATATAAAAGCAAATAAAATATTTTAAATATATTAATATAAATCACAATTATCTTGGCTTTACTGATTCCTTGCATTCTTCATTTTTTTCCTAATTAAATTCTAAACTATGTTATATAATTTTTAGCTAAATTTTTCATTAATTTTATTAAGCCAAGATTGTAAATTCGTAATAATAAAAAATAAAATAATTTTTAATTTTGAAGTGAAATAATTGCAAATTTTTGATTATACTAAAATACAGAATTTATTCTTATTATAAAAAAATAATTAAATAAGCTGATAATAAGTACATTTAATGTATGGGCGTTTACTAAAAAAATGTAGAAGGCAAAAAGCCGGAAAAAGCAAAACCAATCGCCAAACCTTTCGCTAATGGTATTCTGGAATCGTTTACGGATGCCGGAAACCCTATATTCGATCCTATCATTAAATACCACATTAAGTACCATGTACTATAAAATTTAATACAAACGAATTTTTACAAAAGAAAATAGAGTAAAAATTTCGAGGTCTCACCTGCGCAAGGTTTGGAGCACGGAGTATATCCCAAAACTTGCCATACGAACTTCCGTTTCCTGTGTCTTTGGAACGCGTGAGAATTCGGTTTTTCGGATTCCGTCGCCAAAACTCCCATTCCGAACGGATATTTTTCGTTTTCGTTTCGTTTAGCGTCGATCATGTTTGTGTCCACATCCGGAATGCCCTCCTTCGGTTGTGCAGCATCATACTGATTCATTATGGAATTTTCGTCGAGATCCGGTCTGGATGGACGACGCACATGATGATGATGCATCGAAGGTCTCTGATACGACGTATTATTAGAAATTTTTGACGGTAACAATAAAGGAGGCGCAGGTGCTGGGTCTTGATATTTTTGTTCTGCCGCTTCGTCCGATGGTATTTGAATGGTATATTCGTATTTGATACCTTGATTCGGATGCTGATACAGAATCTTTAAATGAAATAGGATATTATTGAAATGTATTTATAATAATATATAAATCGATTTTGGTAAATTTATAAGGTTGTTACCATGACGTCGACCGATTGTAACAATGGTCCAGGTGCCGATATTGATTCCACCAGATTGCCACTTTGTCGACGATAGAAAAATTTAGTACCAGCTCCTTCGTATTCACCGGGCCAGCTTATTGCGAAATCTCCATTGATTATGAACGACCCGTTGGTGGTTTTCAAAGCTGCAAAACAAAAGGTTAACATCGTTTATTAAGGACATTTGTCACTGAGCAAATCGTGAGGAGAGACGATTGGAAAATCTTGATTGCGACAATTATTCCGCCATCAATCATGCATTCTACATCATTATTAAGAGATGAGAACAAAATGAAAATATGAAGCGATACGTCTTCATTTATGAACGCTGATTTATAAATAAACACATCGAAACGTTGTTATAAAGATTAATTTTTGATTGATGGAAATTTGTTGTGGGGGGAGAAAATAACAAAGTGAAGAAAATTACAAAATTTGATTACTTTTTAATTTTATAATTTAACATAATAAGATATCCTATAATTAAATTAAAATTATGTAAAATATGATCAAATGCTCATTTTTCATATTTAAGGTAAAATGAGGTGAATAAATTAAAATAATATAAAGTTGGCTCTGTAAAATTTTAATTAATAATTTCCAAAAAATAATCAATTAATTGATAAATCTAGTAATTTATTCGTTTACAAAATTTATAAGTATACAAACGGATATTAGAAAATGGTCAAAAGATCGATTACAAGAATTCACTGCGGCAAAAAAAATGTGTAAAAAAAGGACTATGTTCTGAATTATTTTTTATTTAATATGATTAATAGAAAATGAACTTGAAATCAATTTTCTTCTAAAGAAAAAAAAATTAAATATATATAAATTTTAAGGCAGTTTATCAAATAATGACAGCAAGTGAAAGGGGGGCCGAATGGGGAGTATAAATGAGTGAAAAGTGAAAATTTGCCACTGATTGAAAGACGTGCGGTGGTCGAATTCGGCGGAGGCCGTAAATTCACTTGGAGGCCTCCGGAGGGCATTTTCGTGTCCAAACATACAACAATATAATAATAACCGAACAAACGGCCGGTTAAATAGAGCGGAGGCGGTTTAAAACAATTAACCGGGGCTTCTCACGATTTTGATAAATCGCCTGCGGTTCGACGCCCACGAACCACTCCGTCTTTATAATAATAATATAATGAGTAATCGTACGAATTTGACGGATTATAACTGTTTTTGATTATATATATATATATATATATATATATATATATATATATATATAAATATATTACATATGTATGAGTGATTTGTTTTAATATTTTAATCCGATTTACATATTAGATGATTTAAATTAATATTGTGATTATGATTTAAAATGTTATATTCAAAAAATAAATATTTGAGAAACTTATATACAAAGTAAGATAAAACGCGCAATCTATTTGAACTCAACTTTGCACAATTAACAACAATATATCATAATTTGTACGCTAATTTCGCTCGAAAAATTTCAATATATATATATATAAAAAAGAGAATTTAAAGCGGCAAATACTGATAATAATAATAAAATACATTTAAGAATGTGTCAAGAATATGCTTTGAATATATATATATATATATATATATATATATATATATATATATATATATATATATATATAAATTATTATTTAATAGCTGAGAAAATTTTACAGCATAATGTGTACGCAATTTTAACATAATAATATATTAAAAAATATATGAAATTTATACACAAAGTAAACGTCAAGATGTTGACATTAATATATATATATATATATATATATATATATATATATATATATATTATTTAAAATATAAGATGTAGGTTAGGGGTAAGGGGTATGTGTATGTGTGTGTGTCTATAGGGAAAAAAATGTGAATAAATTATGACTGTGCTTAATAAACAGTCATAAATCAAATATTAGTATGATGTTTATAACGAATTTTACAAGTTTGTATTGCGGTGTACATAACATGGCGTGTATTAAGTTATATGCGATAATAATGTCAAACTTTTCGAGGTTTCGCCAATAAAACAACGCGAATTTATTACACCCGAGAATTTATCGTTACACGTGAACAAACACGCGCGCATCTAATGTAAGAAAATGAGAGCGAAAAGAAAGAATGAAAGAAAGAAAGAAAGAAAGAGAAGACGAAAAAGCGTCAATCATATGTCCGCGTGAAAATGGCGCCGATTTTATTGAAAGCTTTCTCTTGAAACTTTTGATTCGGTTTTCCTTTTTCGAGTGTTCGACGATTTTTTTTTACGTTCTAAATAAAATTGTGAAAATGTATTATTTCGGTTTTGTATTATACAACTTTATAATTGTTTATTTATTTCAGAGATTTTCAATTTTTTTTTTACATATACGATATGCTTTTTTAGCTTAAATCTGATAATTGTTCTTCATTAACTTTGATGATCAAATACAAAAATCTTATTATATCAACTTTTATATATAAAATATTTTCTATCTATAAAAATCGTTCAAATTATAGAGATACAAAGAAAAATCAGATGCAGTTCAGAAAATACTTGAACAATGTAATTACGAAAATCAAATTAAAAATTAATTATGAATATGAAAAAAAATGTATCATTACAGGTAAAATTTGATTTTTTTATATAATTAGATTAAAATTAATTAATTAAATTATAAGAAATTAAAAGGTTTTCACTTAAAAATAATATCAATAATATATATTTTTTTTCATTAAAACAACAATATTGTTATTCCAACATTTCAACCACATTTACCAAAAACCTTTGTTTATACCATATTTATTAAAACTTATATAATAAATTATATTAAATTGTTAAAACAACAAACGTCTCATTAAAATAATATATATATATATATACACAATATTTTCACCCCGACTAAAACAACAAAGTCGAGAAAATTAAAGTTTATTACGTCTTAACTCATATACAGCGCGGCTAGAAAGTGACGTGACTCGTATTAAATTTGACGACGACACGTGACGGTTTACTTTCTTGCCTAATTAAATTATGTGCGGTGTTTTTAACGTTAAAGAAACAATAAAAAGAACCACCCCTTAAAAAGTTATAAATACATAATATATATATATATATATATATATATATATATATATATATATATATTCATATACGTAAAACGAGCGAAAAGCTCGTTATAGCGAAACCGCTTTTCGTTTATTACGTCGCGAATCTAATTTATACTCTGACCGAATGTCACGAATTTTAAATAATTATACTAGTAAAGAATATTTACGATAATTATTTATGTGTTGTAAAATTTCTAGAATTTGTACCAATTGAAAATAAATGTTCACAATCGGACTTTACTGTATTTTAATAAGTTCAATTGCGAAATTTACAATTGTACCAATAAATATTTTTGTGATATTATTGATGTTTTTATAGACGAAACGCATTTCGATACGAATAATATCATAATTGAAACGAATAAATTAACGATGAGATGATATTTTTAAGAGCCAAGGTTTCTTTTTAAATGGTGCGGTTTGATATGCAGTATAATAAGTATTTTTTTATAATTATCTATATATAAATATATAATTAAAAATTGTCATATATATATTAAATAGCGAGGGAGAAAAATTTATATTTCAGTAAATTATTTAATCGTTAATTTAATTATAAGAAATATTAATTAAAAATACTATTTGTGATGAAAAGATGCTTGAAAATAAAATAATTTTAAAAGTTTATTTTACTTAAAAAAATCCTTTTATCAACGAATATAAATTTTTCGTTATTTTTCATATAGAAAATTAATCTTTACTTTGAGTTTTCAGGCGCAGATTTATTTATTAAATTAAATAATTAAATCATCAAACGTAAATATAAGTTTTTAATTTGTGTTATATTAATTAATTATTCAAGTATTAAAGATAATTGAAAATATGTACAGCACTTTAGTACTTCAATTTTTAGGGTTGTCACAAATCATTCTATTAAAAATTAAGAAAATATAATTTAATTTGATATTGTAAAATTAATTATATTTTCAAATTTCAAATATTATTCTTTATATACATATTTAATATATTGCTGAATTTAAATATTAAAATTTGTTTTCTTAAGTAATACAACTGAATACTTATATCCTATTCAGTACATTGTTATCATTATTATATTTTGTGTACCATTATAGGACCACAGATTTAAGTATGTCAACATACACCATTTATACATATTTTAGACGAAATTATTCGCTACACTGCGACATGGCTGATGAACTTGGCCGTATCTAAAATTACGCGAAAGCGTCGAAACTCGATTCGCAACGTATAAAATTTAATACGTCAAGTCGTTCAAAGTGACACTAAAATTACTCACCCAGGAAGTTGTTCGAGTGATGTATTTCTGTGATGTTGATACGGCAGGCTCCGGGCGGTAAAGTTGCCACATGGGTATATCCCAAGGGAAGCTGGGTACGTGTGAAGAGCCCCGAAACCAATCTGGAACCGCATCGGTACGAATTTGTACCGGGTCCGGCTCCCGGTCCTGACCATTGGGACACGACACCGTCTAAACCGACCGCCTGTGAACAAATTGAAAATTTATTGTATTAAAAGTATGAAATTTTAAATTATATATATATATATATATATATATATATATATATATATATATATATATAAATGTTTAATTATTTATAAATAGTTGAAATTGATTTATTGAAAATATCAGTTGATAATATGAAAAATCAAGGCTATATAAAAAGTTCTAATTATTAAATTAAAAAAAAAATAATAATAATGTGACAACCCTATCATAACTAAGTTTATTTTTTCAGTATTCAAATACTGATGATAATTTTATAAGGATTGAATCGTTCCTAACTATTGTAAAAAGTTTGATATATTACATTATTTTTAAATATACTTTAAATTGAAATTTAGATTTTTTTTTGTAAGTTAAGAATCAAAATAATATATTAAAGCTGTGGTATTTTAATCAAATTTGAATAAATAGATAGGTTAACATTATTTATTATGTGAGAAATTATATTATATATTAATAAATTCAATCGATTTTTCATGACAATATTTTTTGAAGTCAAAAAGTTGTTTTGACTTCAAAAAAGATAGTGAAAATATTTAGATCTTTAGTATAAAATTATCTACAATAATAAATTATATTAAAAATATCAAATATATTTAAAATAAATCAATTATAAAAATGTTTCATTAAAATATGAAACTGTGTAATTAGCTATTATAATAATATGAATTCAAAATCGTACATTCTGAATAGGTAAGCATTTTTAATAATATATCTAAAATGAAGATATCTATGGTATATCATATAATAATAAATAACGAGACATAATAAAAGGTTAATAATGCTTAATAATAATTAATTCGATTAAATTACCGCATCGGAATGAATGAGAAATTATCGTTAAACGCATTTCGATGCGGTACATTGATTAAGTTTCAATGTTAATGGAAGGAAGTATTAGAAGGTGTAAAATAGTGAAACATGCCGGCTGATGATGGAGACGACTATTCGTCGGAGACGATCGATGATGACGGCCGAAGGTCGCGTTGATTTATTTCAATATATCGACAGACGCACAATTTAAATATTTAAACGCCGCCATAGATAAAATAATAATAATAATAATAATAATAAAGACTATAAACAGTAAATGCAATGGGCGTTGTTTCCTGGTCTATCTCAATTATTGGCAATTTATGATTGTTTTCGACACGTTTTGTTTGTTTATTCATATTATTTTATGGCTTCTGATAATGAAATATTTAAAAAAAAAAAAAGAAAAAAATATATATTCTGGATTATTGATTGTTATTTAAGATTATTGTAAAGTATTCGATTTCGGTTATTATGGAACACGATTTATTACTTGTTTGTAATAGCGTAGTTATAATTAATTATATTTATAAAATTTAGATATTTAAAATGGTTTGCTATAATATCTGAGATTCAATATAAATAATATTACTGTCAAATTGTATTAATTTTAATATAAAAATCACAATTTTTACTTATTTTTTTGTATTCAAAGATTTCAAAAAATATTTTTAGAAAATAAATATTCATAAAATGTGAAATCTGTGTAGTAAATTAATTGTTTTGAAATTTTTACTGATTTATGAATAAAATATATTTTATATTACAATACAATATTGTTAATACAATATTATATTACAAAATAAGTATTAATTACAAAAATTATAGGTCAATAAACAAACATTTTATATAATACAAGATAATGCATTTTTAATGAGCGCATTTCAATTGATATTACAAGATCAAATTTTACATACTATATATATATATATATATATATATATATATATATATATATATATACTAAAATTCATGATTTAAATAGTTATAAAATATAAAATATAAATTTTCACAATATATGATATCAACGATATATAAAATAAAATTATCTTCAACAACCTAAAAAGATATTATCAAACATACAAACGACATTCGTCAATAACTTAAAAAAAATCGTACTGCGTTCCGAACAATAATATATAATAATAAATTAAAAAAGAATTGACAATTTAATTCTAAGGTCGAAAATGAACGACCCATTGTATTTTTTTTCCTTTATATGTATATATTTTTTTTTTCTAATCCGTTCGGAAGAAATCGAATACATGCATATGATGTAATAATAAGTATTATTCGAATGAATGCAAAGTAATAAATAACCGGTGGCTGTATATTGAAAAAAAAAATATTTATATATATGCGATTAAATCACAATTTGTCCAAACTGTTAAAACGTATGCAATAATACATTATGATATGTGACTTTTATTACTTCATGTTACAAGTCATAAATATAAAACATGCGGCTGACGTGCTTTGAATTATGCGGCGTCGCTGAAAACTTTTTTGTCAATATTTTTTTTGTTTTTTAATTTTTCGCATATTACTTTACAAATATTTGTAATTATATTATTGTTCTTACAATTTGAAGTATATATATATATATATATATATATATATATATATATATATATATATATATATATATGAATAGTGTGAAGATTTGTTTGATCAACACTCGTATATGAATAATGTGTTCGAGTGTTGGTCATAGAACTAGCGACTCGATGGTGTAAAAAATAAACCTTGGCATATATATATAATTATCGCATTATTGATTTATTTATTATATTCGTTAAATATAAAAACGAATAGTAAAATATTTATTATGAACATATTAAATATATATTTATTTATATACACGATATATTCAAAAAGTAAGGTATTTTTTTAAATTAAATATAGTTCAAAACGTTTGCAAATATTTAAGATTTGTTTACAAACATAATTACGAAAATATCGTATAAATTTGAACTAATATGATTTATTATTATTTTTGTCAAAAAAAAAAAAAAACAATACTGAAATAATGCATCAACCTCCATATTCGCCAAACATGGTCTCATGCGTATAATAAAAAGAACCTCGAAGGGCCGTCGTTTTACAAGCATAGTTAAGATTAAAATTCATCGCTGATATAACTCAAAGCTATCTCAAAGATCGAGTTCCAGAAGTGTTTTGGGAATTATTATAGATGAAACGCTGGCACATAAGTGTAATAATTTTTAATATACACTATTTTGAAGTGGAAGTTTTGAAGTAATTTTTGAACATTGTATATATATTATATGTTAATTAATTTTTGAAGATTGCAATGTTCAATTATGAACTATCAAATAGACACATTTACGTTATATATATATAAAAACAACAAAATACAAAATTTTGACACAGACCAATACTAAAGTTCAAATTTTCCGACTTAAGACCACGTTTAAATTATTGAACGACCCTTAACGCC
Organism: Leptonema lineaticorne; assembly: GCA_024500535.1. NCBI lineage: Eukaryota > Metazoa > Arthropoda > Insecta > Trichoptera > Hydropsychidae > Leptonema > Leptonema lineaticorne. The sequence continues at coordinate 791,336 of JANIJI010000012.1, read as the reverse complement.
GTTACATTTCGTCGGTCGTTTCGAAAACATCTAAAATTGAACGCCGTACACGAATTTAACAAAACGCAGTCTAAGGCTATATATATATATATATATATATATATATATATATATATATATATATATATATATATATACATATATACCACCAACTAATGAGCGAACGTTAAATGCGAATAGAAAATAGAATAGAATACGAAATTAACTCAAAAATTTATAGCTAATATTAGTAAACGATCGGGCCGTATCCATAATGTTTAACGTTTTGTTTACGCATATTTCCCATGCGACCCATTTTCACTTAACTATTAAATTAATATTGCAGAACCGGTGCAAGGTCTGTCGCAATACACAGCATGGAATAATGAGAAAAATAATATATATATATATATATATATATATATATATATATATATATATATATGGCATGTCTGTGCATTCGATTATTATATACGTAATAAAAAGGTATATCTAAACAATAGTTTAATAAGGTGGACCTTGGAAGAAATTCATTAAATCGTACATAAATCTTCATTTTGGACAACACATCACTGGTGCAATTGCCGACCGGTATATTATATTTAGCGCAACAACACAATTCGACGCAATTGAACCGAATGGTTCGTTTTATAGTTTTGAATTTTTCATTATGATGCCGCCTCTCAAATATTTAGAATATTTTTCATTTCGTATGAACGATTATATATCGAGAAATAAAAAAATAAAGTTAATTTTCACTATGAATTTTAAATATTATATATATATATATATATATATATATATATATATATATATATATATATAAACTGTATCTAAACTATTGTTGGAAAACTATTATGGATATTTATGTTATGGGGAGGCAAACTAAATTTCACCCAGAGCAATCAATAAGCTCGGCGCGCCGCTGGATTTATTATGCAATTTCGATAGTTTAATTGTCGACATTTCAAACTGTCGATCTTTGTTCAATACGTGACACGTTCTGAAATTTGCATTATGGTATATAAAAATATAAATAAAATTTTAAATTTATTTATTTTAAAAATAAATTAAACGGCGATTATTATCGATGTGACCGCCGCCTGAAACGGTGTATATCGTATTAATATAAAAGTTCACAGGCGTACAAACGAGCATATCGATCGTATCAATAAAATTCGCGTTAAGAGACAATATTGACAAATCGGTCGATGATGCGAGTCAATAATGCAAAATGTCAACGTGTTTGACATGAAGAGTGCATTTCTGTTGACCTCAACGTCGAAAAGTGGCAATAAATTCGAAATATATATAAATATATATTGTGAATATTATATATAAATACTATATATTATTTATGTTTGTAAGCGACGGGGACAATTTTCTAAACGATTTCGTAAATGCGAACCGTTATTTATGTGTGCGATTTTAATAATGTATGAACGTTTTTTTCTTTTCCGGTTACGGCGAAAGCGGTTTGCGAAAGTCGAGGACGTCGCTTATGAAAATCGGATAGAAGCGATTTTATTATATTTCGTAATGTGGCAGTTTCGCCTCGACGTAACTTTATAAGTTAGTTTCTGAATAAATAATTAAACTATCGAACCATAACTCGGAAGGGTTGTAATAAAATTTATGATGGATATCTTCGATATAATATAATAGTTACAGTAGAAGTAACGCAATAAATATACTGTAAAAGTCATATAATTTTTATTAAAAATATTTTCAAATATTACAGGTTATATTTTGAATAAAAATAATTACTTTTTAACTTTTTATATTTATATAATATCATATTTTTGAGTTGAAATCAACAAATATGAATTATTTTCTTTTAATAAAAATAATATACGAATGTGTAATATAAATACAAATATAGAATATTAAAAAATCAAGATAAAAATAATAAATTGACGAAAGTCGAGGACTGTATAAGCGATGAAAAAGTAACGAACGACACTGGCCTTATTTCTGCAAACGATTCCTGATTATAACGATTGGCATCATTCAACTTTTACAGGTCATTCGATAAGGTCGTGTTCCACATATGATGCACAAACACACGCACGCACGTACGTTATAATACAATATTTCTATATAAAACACATATAAGCGTATAGAACGATCGGAAAATGCGGGAAAATTCTCCTGGAAAATTGCATAGCGTGCCGCGAGTATTGTTCGCAGTTAAATTTATACTACGTTTTCCGAATTGCCAATATATAATGTATGCAAACATGTGTACATGCACACGTACGTATGTTCGTGTACATTTTATATTATATATATATGTGTGTATATTTATATATGGTATATTTATGTATATATATATATATATATATAGGTACGGTCCGAAAGGCCGTGACCGAAATGTTACGTTTAATTATTACGAGGAAAAGTTTCACGTAGTTCAATTATATATGTACGTTACTATTGAAAAGCTCCGTTTAAAACGTCTCTTCAATTAAATGTTAATTATGTACACGAGTGTACTTTGCGAACAGGGTGTGCCGAAATTAATGCGCCACGTCTTAATTTCAATTTAAACGAGAAACTTTTCGAATTTTCCATACGAGATGTATTTTTTTTCTTGCACAATTATATATAATTAATATAGTGAAAAGATAAATAAGCTCTACAGTAATAATATATATTTAGCTTTGAGGTGTTGAATTATTATTGTTTTGTTAGAGATAATTGTTCAACATTTGTTTAATAAAAATGTTTTAAATTCGATAAATTTATAACAACATTATAAAATTATAGTAACGAATCAAAACGATATAATTTAATTATGAACGAATTTATTGCCGATTCGTACGTCGGGTCCGCTTATTTTTTTTTGTCGTATATAAAAAATTTTCACATAAAATTAAAACGAATACAGTTCAATTTTATATGTAAATGAAGTAAAACGATTTCGACTCGAATAAAAAATGCAAATTTATTCAATCGAAAATATGAAATATATATTCACATATACAGTTTATAAATAATGAAGCGATTTAAAGTATCGCCAAAAATTAATATATATATATATATATATATATATATATATATAAATATTTTTATTTTTCATTAGCACAAAAAATAAAACTTGGAAATCGATCGATATTTTTCAAGTTCTCATATTAAATTTATAACCGTGAAAATGACTTAACAATAAATTCTAATACAATCCGATTTTACTTTCGTTTATTGACGATAAATATAGTACGTTGAGGTCGTAAAGGTTTCATTTCGAGTCAAATTTACGATTACGAGACATGCATACTTTTTTTTTTTTTTATAAAATATTGTATTATATTATTATTTATATTATGTATGTGTATATGAAATATAGTTTGAACGACGTCAAGTCACAAAATCGAATTTCGCATATGAATATATATAATTACATTATATATATGGTATATAGATATATTATATAAGTTTTCGTATTTATGTAAAGTGCTATTATTATTATTATTGTGACATTTTAGGGTCAAACCGCGAACATTGGTTTTCTAAATTCGTATAATTTCGTGTCGTAAATCTTTCATCGATGCATCGACATGTAAATAATTTCGCGATTCACGCCATAAAATAATATTGAAAATTAATTATTTACAATATTTTTTTACGAGTGTAAAAAATATATATTGTGTAAAAAATACATGTATTATTAATAATATTAAAGTGAAGTTTTATGCATATTTCGATTAATAAGTTAGTTAAAAAAAATATAGAATAACTACAATACATTTCGTGACTAGTCGATTATATTTTATCACATCGTATAAAATTATTATATTATTAAAGAATTAGTCTCAGATATAAAGCAATGTCAAAGGTTTTTATATTGAAATTTCGTAACGAAATACTAGAAAGTATCATTATATATTAATAATATATCAAATACATTTTCGTTATGTTTATAATATTTTATAGGTTTTCACAATCCGTGAAAATTGTCTTGGTTCTATCGATAATCGATATCGATTCTATGCAATTTTATAGGAATGTTCGCCTTTGAAAATTATGAAAATTTTGCACGGTTTCGTTTCATATTATAACCGATTTTATCCGTTATATGCAATATATACAAATCGTTTCCTCTACTTTCGTTATTTCCAAATTTGTTTTTTTAAACATATACGTATATAAAAATCATTATTGTCATTATAAAAAAAAATAATCATCATAACTTTATACATTTTCTATATAGAAAGCGACAATATATTATATTTTTTGTAGCATAAAAAATATATATTTACTTATATAAAACATGACATTATTTTCGATGTAAGTAAATATAATATTTGAAGATTTTACTTATCACGTTACAGTTATTTGTAGAAATAATTTTGCGTAGACGTTTACGACGTAGAAGAAGGAACGAACACTTTGAAATTGGAAGCTCGAAACTGAGCTTCGTTAAATTCCGTGTAAAACTAGATTTTACTAATTATACAAAGGGTTCGTGAAAATTATTAAGTCTTATATACTATATAGTGATGTTTAAAAACGTTCGACATTTTTACAGTTCAATTGATAGCTTTCTATTTAAAATATTAATTAGTATTTGTATTTAAATGTGAAAATAATTGTTTAAAATTCAATTATATATATATAGTGAAGTTACAGTTAAAAATTGAGAATTTTGTTGAAGGTTTAAAGCGAAAAATGGAGTTTTAATTAGAACCGTAGAGTAAAGCCGCGTTCGCATCGTCAAAAGAAAAGTAAAAAAAAAATCCTTTTAATTCAGTGGCGGCGCACTTCTGAAATATTTCGAGCGTTAAGAACATTTAGCATTAATCGTTTTTAAAAAGCGACACAGAACTTTTTTAATATGCGGTATAAAATCATGAAAAATATTTCGTTTCGTACTATAGTCTTTTTTCTTCGATGGAATCTTTAGAGGAACTCGCATCATCATCATCATTGGGAATCGAATCCTGGTTTTGATCCCCGAAGGCACGATTCGACGAATCGTGACCTCGTCAAGAAGACGATCGTCTTCGAGGATTCTTCTTCATTATTATATGCATTGTCCTGGTATTTTTGTGCATTCGATGCATCGAACGATCGATCATATCGTTGTTGCCAATTGTTAAAAATCAAAATTGACAGATTAATAAGGTTAATAAATAAATAATAATAATAATATACGATTTTTCATGTCAAATTTTGATCGTATTAAATTTATTATAATACATATTTATTCATATACTATATAATATAAAATTTATATGCGACGCTTTAATTCAACAGTCTATAAATTGCGTCTCTTTAAATATTTAAATTCGAGTGTTCTTTCCTATATAAATATTAAGCTTACATTCAATTTTAATACATTTAAGACATTAAAATAATTTTTATAAAATAAAAATTCATAATTTTCATCTCAAAACTTTGATACAATTAAAAAATATATTATTTTTTATATGAGAAATAAACATAAATTAGAAATTGAATTGATGATTAATACTACTAAAAATATTTAATATTGCTAGATTCAAGTCCACGCTTGCTGTAGTGTCATTGATTTTTTTTCACAGCAGTGATATAAAATAGAGATGTGAATGCGGCTTTATATATATATTGTACATATAAACGGCGTAAATTTTGAAAGTTGCGCCGTAAAGTTATTTAATATATTATTCTAGGAGTCCATTTTCTATGGACACAAAGGCTGGATGAAAAATAAATGCAATTCAGTTGTAACGACGGAGTTCTGGAATTTTTCAGGATGTTCTCATTCCATTTTCAGTTCATTGTTATGAGAACATTTATAATAATAATGCAAAAAAATAAATAAAAATAAAACATAACATGATAAAAACTATCCGCCGCAACATAATAATAATAATAATAATAATAACGAGTAATTTATTTATGCGAAATAATACAAAAGTCGTACAATAATAGAATGAAAATGTGGATTTATTTCATATTAAAATATAATTTATAACGTTTCTTTTTAATTTTATATATAAGAAAAATATTTAAATTCTGTAAAATATTTTAAAATTTATTATTTTATAATAATTGTGTTGAGATAAAATATAAATTTTCATGGTTTGTTTTATATATATAATATTTATAATTATTTTTTTTTTTCAATTAAAAAATAATTTATTTTAAATTGAAGTTTATATTAAAAATCTACAAAAAATAATGTTGAAATTTTATTTTTTCTGTTAAATTTTAATGACTTTAAAAGAGATTTAAATATACAATGCATAAATATTTTTTTCTATAACTAATTAAAATTATTTTTTTTGTATATTTTGTGATAAAATTTTTGAAAATAAATAATTTCTATTAATATTGTAAGTATAAAAAAAAATAATTAAATCCTTTTACATTACA
>JANIJI010000012.1:672500-780000 GCA_024500535.1 Leptonema lineaticorne | reverse complement strand
GCATAAACCGTCGATGAACATATCTGAACAATTCGAACAATTTAATCGATTTAATTAACATTTAAAACGTTCACATCTCGATATCGAATACAATGACACACATATTAAAATCTCTTTACATTCGTACGGCGTGATACGAATTTATTATATACATGGTGATCCGAAAGTTAATGTATTCTGACGGATGACCGTTTACATTCCGCGGATTGTTAGATTTATGCAAACATTGCCAACTATGTTTATTATCTGATACTATTTGTTACATTCTTGTATAATAAATATTTATATTAGAAAAAAATAATAATATATAATATTGAACTATTATTCGTATAGCGTCACAAGTCAAATATTACCGTTTCGAGTTGTTGCATAACAATTTGAACGATTTAAATAATATATATATATAATATAAATATTTTAATATAAAAACCGTACGTTTATATGCAAATAGAAAATGTGATAATTTGCCGAGTTCGATTCACGATATTAGAAAAAAATATATATATTATATATAACACGTAGAAAAACAGCCATAATTATCACGGAAGGTGAACGACGCGTCAACCGAGTCATAAATCGAATTTTCACCTCATTTTCACCCGCAAATAACGATAAATCGGTCATATAAAGCGACGTATACATACGTTCTTATGTCTATAATAAAAATAGACATTGTCTATTTTTAATGCGGAGTTCGTTAACATGAATTTTATATTAAAATATGATCGGTTTTTATATTAAAAAAAAATATGTTTTTTTTTCGAATATATATATATACATATATATATATATATATATGTTAGTTACACATGTTTATAATTTATACGTATTTTGTTTATATATGTAAATATCTGTTTATTGTCAATCGTTGTTTAAAATTTAATAATATATACTAAGTACATAAATTTCATATAAAATTTAAAATTTCTTTAAAAATATCGTAAAATTATATTTAGAAAATGATTCAACTCGTAACTAAATTATTTAAATATATATATATATATATATATATATATATATATATATATTGAAATAAATCTGAAAATTTATGAAAATATGTTTCACTGAAGTTGATAATTTCCAGTTTAGATGAATAAAGTTATGCAGCTTTATAACTTTAAATTAATATCCAATAGACAACTTTCGGATTAAATTCACGTCTGAATATAATTTTCAATATATATATATATATATATATATATATATATATATATATAATAAAATATATTTATTATCTATTGAAAAACGATCTTAAAATTAAATATAAAAATTAAATTATAATATTTAATCTGATCTGTTTATATGTAATTTTTATGTATTTATTAGATAGTTTTAAAAGGCGTGAACCCATTGTATCTCATATGAATTTCAAATATTTCAACACAACGAACCAAACTTAATTAGCACAATTTCAAAACGAACTATTATTGTTCACCAATGATTGAAGAAAAAATAAAATAAAATATTTTAAAATAAAAATATACGCAGAATACGCCGATGAATGAATGATAATTGATGCGGACGATTTTACAATGTTTCCTCATTGTCAATCAAAAAAAATTTTTTTTTCATATTAATCCATGTCGACCGAAATTCATATGTATCGTGAAAAAAAGCCATAGATCGATGATTCTCAAACTGTTTTTTGAAGGTTATATACGATTTACTGAACGATATTATAAAATATTATATTGTTCATGCGGTATTATATATAAAAAAAAATGCATTATGTAGATAGCTTTTTTGTGTAATTTAGAAAAAAAAATATGTTTAAAAATTGTAGACATTGAATTTGGACAAATATGAAAAGAATTGTATAGTCTATGTTTAGTTTTAAATAGACAACATGGTCTATGTAAAATTAAACAGTGACATCGCACAATGTTAAAGAAAAATGAACCCAAAAAAATATTTATCCAAAATAAACTCGAAAATTTCGGGATTAATTAATAATTTTTAATAGAATAAAAAAATATTTCTTGATATACTCTATTGAAAAAAAGACAGAAAGTGTCAAAGAAAAGAAAAGCTAAAGATAGAAAATTATATATGAATAAAAAACATAGAAATGATACAATAACAACAACAACAAAACTGAAAATTCCAACATGAAAGATTGAGAGGAAAAAGAAATGATTATATATATATATATATATATATATATATATATATATATATAAATTCTTTCGTATCAAAATGTTTATTCTTTTTTTTCATTCGCGACGTCTTCGTTTGAAGTCTTTTTTACCCGCTGTTTTTGACGTTTTCGTTTATCTTTCTCGGTGCACAAATACCTATTTTTTCTTATATATATATATATATATATATATATATATATATATATATGTGGGTGTGTGTGTGTAATATGAGATACATTTTCTATCTAAATCGAAATAAAGAAGAAAAAAAAATCGGCTGATTTTCATCGTTGGTCAAAATGCGACGTTTTCTATCCATAGATAAATATCACAAATTAAAAAAGTTCTTCGGTAAAAATAAACATAGATATAATAAAAACACGTCAAATGCACTCTGAAAACACAGCGATTACAAAACGGACATGTTCGTCTTGAATTTTTTTTTATGATACGTAAATCAGTGGCGGTACACAAATTTTTAGTTTTCATATATAAATATTATAATATGAAGTATAGAAATGATGATAAAAAAATTATCATTTTATTATTTTAATGGTAAATATGATAAATAATATATATAAAAATAAAATCATACTTTTTCTAATATAATTATTGATATAATATTATATATGATTACGAAATAAGAAATACAACTCGAAATATAACCGTTGAACTTTAATCGATGTCTCTTCTTTGAAGAAATAAATATCGATAATTATCATTGAGCAACAATCTCTGACACAATTCTATCAAATTTAAAAGTTGTTAAATCAAATTTGACCAATTTATAAGACAAGATAGTAAAATTTTAACCGACGCGATAAAAATATTATTAGAGAAAAGTAAAACGAACGCCGTTAAAAAAATAACTAATCGCTAACTTGGAAGCGAGTTCGATTAAGAGTTATCGTCGATTCATCGATTATTAAATAACGCTTTTAAAATAATAATAATAATTATTATATATATATATATATATATATATATATATATATATATATATATGTGTATGTATGTATTTAAGTATTAAAAATAACAATAAATAAGCGGAATTTTTATAACAGCGACAAGTTTATGATCGAGATATGAGTTTTATTATGTCGCGATAGTAAAAAAAAAACATTATAATTCGATTTTTATACGACGTAAAAGTTAACTCGTTTTGATGATCTTAACCAAAAAAAATATATATGTATATTTTTATAATAATATGTGAAAATCCGTAAAAGGAATTTTTCAATATTTTCAACGTCGTTTCTGTTGTATAACGTCGGGAAAGAATACGAAAAGTTCACGACTACGTTAATAAATTATGGTTAATGTAATCGATATTTCGTTTTACGTAATGCCTGCATTATACTGTGGATATTATTTAACTTTATAATATAATGTAATATTTTTTTTTTAATAATTAATGTATTAAATATTTTGATTACATATCATTTTTAGATATATAAAAAATGTTAATGTTGATAATAGATTTTTTTTTGTAAATATATATTATATAGAATAGGATCAGAAATAATTATCGATAATGTATTTGTTTATGATATAAAAATAATTAATAAAACAATTACATAAAATTCAAATATGTAATTGTTTGATATATTATTAATTAACATATTTCGTTTTAAAAAAAATGAATGAAAATTTCAATTTAAATAAATATTTATTATAGAATTTATAAAATATACAAAAAAATAATGCAATTTCTAAGTATTTCTAAGTATTGTATATTGTATAAATTATTGTAAAAAAATAATTTATACAATATACAATTAAATATACAAAAAAATAATGCAATTTCTAAGATTTTTCTTAATTAAAAACAGATCATAAATATACACACACACACACACACACACACACACACACACACACACACACACACACATATATATATATATATATATATATGTATATATATATATATATATATATATATAGATATTAAATGTAAGAATATTTTTGATGAATTAAAATATTGTTCGTAGTCTAAATAAATTATTAAAAAAAATATATAAAATAAATAAATTTATATTTTCATATTAAAAAAAGAAAATCTCGACATCGTTATATAATATAGGTGTAACAGAAAAATATTTTTATTGCACAACGCGTGCACTTTTATCTCGTTTACATTTTCCGAATATTTTGAATTCTACTACTACTTTTAGAAATAGAAAAAAAAAAAACGAAGATAAAAAAGATGTATAATTTTTAATTAAATAGCGACGAAAATTTTAATTTTCGTTTCCTTTTATCGTCGTGAACAAATATAAAAGACCTTGTGGCGGCGATGTAAGAACGGCAAACACTCGTTACAAATATAGGTGAAGATAGCGCGAAAAAATTCTCAACGGAATCATAAAAATATTTTAAATTATAATAATAACAATAATAAAGATGATAAATTGTAAAAAAAAATAATAATACAAAATCTTTATTTATTTTTCGCACTCAAATTTTTTTTTGACTTATAATAAATTTTCGCTAATTAGAAAAGCGCGCTTTTAATATTCGATATTTTTATTATTATTATTGATGTTGTGTTTTCAATTTTTTCGCGGTCAATTGTTAAAAATGAAAATTTATTAGCGGAAATATGGAATAAAGAGGATCCGGTTTAATTTGTAACACAAAAATGTACACTAATTAAACGTAAACTGATCGACATTCAATATTTTTTGTTTTATTCAATAATATTATTCAATATATAAAACAATTATATTAAATCAACATCATCACAAATATCAAAAGAACACCGCCTTAAAGAGCATCATAATGTTCAATAATACAAATACAAATTCAACAATGTCCAAAAAAAAAATAAAAATAAAAAAAACACACACACGTCATATTATTATGACGCTATCGATTAAATCGATCGCCCCTCCCCCCCTTATTTTCTGAAAAAAAAAATAAATCTAAATAAATGTCAATAAATATATCAATGCGAAAAGTGGGTTTAGTTGCAATTGTCGAGTTCGACTATTGAAAATGAAACGAATCGACTGAGGTTAATCGAGTCGCGTTCGCTCATTTGATTTGCGTTAAAATTAGCGACAATTGAATATGACAGATTTGCTACGTCTACGTCTATTATTAAACCTATCATATATTGTGATATTATACACTGCATATACCATACTGTTTAATATTAAATATTCAAATTTTTAATGTGGAGCCAGTGAATTAATTATTCGTATTCACAATTTAGCATGAAACAATATAAAATAATAATGATGATATCGATTTAATATAAATATATTATAATTGTTATAATATATTTTAAATTCGATTATAAAATCATTTGTATCGAAATTTATTAAAAAAAAAATGTTTTGAAAATTGAGCGTTGTTCTTATGAGGGTTGTACAATAGTATAATTAAATTAAAACTATATTATTAAATATAATTTATGCTGCTTTTTAATGTTAAAATTTAATTAATTATACTTAATTTAGAGAAATTTAATTATATTATATTTAATTTTCAATTATATTTAATTTTCAGAAATTTTATCATTTTTTAAATTTTCTTTATAATAAATTAGATATCTTTTTATAATATAAACAATGATTTTAGAATGTAGAAATTTTATATAAATTATATATTTAGAAATGATGTATAAATACCAGTCGATTGGAAATAATGTAATGACAATGTTTATTGATGTATAAAAGCGACGACCCACTGTACTTTAAACAAAATAAAAATATAAAGAATTCATAACATAGAAATGAATCTAGCACGAGTTTCTATACCTTGACACGCCCGTTTCATGATAATACAATAAATCTACTTAAATTTACTCTTAATTACGTTTATTACATACTGTAAGTAATCGTTTCATGCACGAACGCACTTAAACACACACACACACACACAAACACAAACGCATGTTAGTATTGAAAAAAAAATATAGAAAAATAAAATGTTCAATATATTTTTATACGTTTCGTATTAAATCTCCGACACCTGTGGTCCTCAAATTGTTGCGCCGTAATAATTCAAGTCGTTGATAAAAATCGAAAAGGTAATAAAAAACGAAGATTTTGTTTGTCGATAACAAAAATATTACCAGTTTGCGTTTAAATGTTCTCCTTTTTTTTACTATGTAAAATTGTACTTTGGAGTCACAAAATAAGGATTTATAATGTATATATATATATATATATATATATATATATATATATATATATATATATATATATATATATATATATATATAATATAATCGGTCGTAATTGATAATGGTGGGATGCTAAAGGGTTAACGATATTTAAACTAATATATTTATATTTGATTATTGAAATATTTTAAACTGTAAATTGTAATATAGCGATAAAATTTATGTATCAATGAAGAATATAAAGGAGTATAGAAAAAAAAATATAAATTTGTAAAATATTTATTAAAAGTGAAATACTAAAAAACTATATATTAAAATATTGAAAAATAAATAAAATAATGCAATTAATATTATAAAGTTTGAAAAACATTGGTTGTATCTTCAACACGTTTTAACACATAGACCACCTGTTAACTCTCATAAGTTATAGCGTTACCATTAATTTGTCGTTTGTACCGAGAATGGAATTACATATAAACGTTTTATAAACGGAAGGTATTTTCAGTACATTTGATCACTACAATATTTATTATACAATCAATTTACAAAGTATATATTGTATTATATATATATATATATATATATATATATATATATATATATATATATATATATATATATATATATATATATATATATATATATATATATATATATATATATATATATATATATATATATATATATATATATAGAGTAAGCAAGATGAAATAAATTACGTATAAAATTAAAGGTGGAAAAATTGGGGGATGAGTTAAGAGAGAGGGGGGGGTCGAAAGTCGAGTGTAGTCGTAATTAATTAAATTGGGCGAATTTTCAATATTCGACGGGAAACAATGCGCGGCAAAAGTTTCAGAAGTGCGTAACTCGAGACAAATTGTTGTTCGCGTTTTCGTCTATCAAAATTCTGTTAAATTACACACAATAATGTCGCCTTTTCTTGCGACGAAGTTTTCGTTACGCGTCAAGACGAAATATAATAATAATCGTCGCGAAATAAAGAGATTTATTCCGGAAACTTTGTAATAACACCGAGCGAAATGCGAACAACATTCGCATAGTAACAACGATGGCGGTTTCATTTTTGGGTTTTAGCGTTTTGTATATTATTATTATTATTATATTGTTGTATTTTGATGACTTTTAAGGGATGAGAGTTGAAAAATGAGAATTCGACGGATTATAATTCTGTAAAGTCACTTTCTTCCATTGTCGATTCCCGAAGCGAAAGGGTTAAGAATTTAAAGTAACTGTTCAGATTTTGAGTTAATTAATTTTATTGACTATTTAATTTGTCGACATTATTTATATACAATTAATATCACTTTATATTTTAATTATAGAGTAAAATTAGAAAGTAATTTTGTATATAAATTTCTTAACATAATACAAAAATCTACAATTAAATGAATATCAATATAATTATTTTAATTTGTATATTATTGAATAGAATGAAAGCATTTTAATTGAGTTATTTATTTAAATATAAATCGAGCAGGTCACGGGTATTTAAATTCAATGTATGGTTTGAACGTTATTTTATTGAACTTAAAATATAAATAGTAATTGTAGGTTGTAAATATATATATATATATAGAATTAATGATCCGTTTAAAAGTAGTTCGAAAGAGAATTTGACTCTAAAAATTATATCGCAACCGATTTAAGATTATTTACAGTAAATAGAGCCTTATATTGATGGAAATTTCTATTATAAAACAATATTAGTTTGAATAAACATTAAAAATAATTCCAATATAGACAATAAAGACTAGCGCAAAGCTAGTAAATCAAAGATTTACATAATTGAATAACAAGATTTTTTTTCTTTATTTTCTTTTACTTAGACGTCAAAGAAACGTTCTTTGGTCACGCGAAATAAATATAAACAAACAAACAAATAAATGAACCGACGTCTAAGATGTATGCGGGAGATAATCAATCAGTAAATCAGTAAATTGCATAATTGCCATGCGAGATATCGACCGTGTGGCATTTGGAAATAAGTACAAAAATACATCTCGCAGATAAAAATCAAAATTACAAATGTCGATTGTGTGCGGGCGAAGTATAAAAAAATTATATATATATATATATATATATTTATATATATATATATATATATATACATATATATATATATATATATATAATTTTCTTAGATATATTATAGATAAATGAAAAAAAAAACGAACGACGCTAAAATTATACGGTTATCTTTCTTGAAGGGAAAATTTCGATGGAAATTAACCCGTTAAGTGGCTATCTATGAAGATGATTTAATCTGCGATACTATATTTATATATATATATATATATTTTTTTTTAATATTATTCATATTTAAATATACATATACATACTTACAAACAGACATGCTTATATAATAATGTTTTTTTTTTTGAACAAAAACCGAGTGGTTAACATTTATGCAAATGACCGTTATTCGTTACGGTCTTACGGTTTGTTATTTATCGACGTTTCGATACAATATTTAATTATTGTAAATGACTCAATCAATATTGACTGTATTATTTATTTATATATTATTATTTTATTTTGTTTCGTTTCGGAATAATCGATATTTTACTAATGGATATTTTGCCATCGAAAAGATGAATTATATATTACGTTATGTGTATATATATATATATATATATATATATATATATATATATATATATTTTTTTTAATTTAAAAATTTAATTTATGCACGTGTAATATTGCGTTAAAAACGTGTTATCTTTGACATATGACAAATTTATTAAATTTTTATATACGTTTTTTTTCTATATTGTGTAATAAATAAATTATTATATTTTATAATTACAAAAATAAAATATTATTAAATGGCGAACGTGATAAATATACGATTATATAGCCGTCGGTGAATTTAGAATTAATTTTGAGTTGATATTTTTATTATTAATAATCGTAATTTTGATTGAAAAAATTTTTTTTTAAAACTCCAATCAGTAATTAATTATAAATATATATAATATTTTTTTATCACACATATATTTCAATCATATACAATTATTAAAATGTTATATTATTTATCACGATAATATTATTGAAAGACTAATTTTTTACTACAAAAATAAATATAAATTTTAGATATTATCATTAACTATTAACATTCTTATTAGAATCGTATTAAACATATATTACAATAATAATAATAATAATAAATATATGTTTTATTCCTGTCGACAAGCGATTTTATTGTAATACTATCTGTATATAAGCATTTACATATCGAAAACGAAGATCTTTTTAATGAGCGGTATTAATGTTACTTTTTTTTCTAAATTTATTTACACCACAGACTAAATTCGGATTTATATCTAAAACGAAAAAAAAGAAAGAAAAAAAAAACACGTCCAAAAAAAGAATTTAAGATTTAATAGACTTGTCACGGACCCCGATTAAATGTTACAAACGATTAATGTAATGCGACAGGCGTACAAAACGATAACGAAACTCTTTCTAACATATATAAATATATGTATGTATATATTTTTTATAAACACCATGTATACGACGATAAAAGCATCATCAGATTATATATATATATATATATATATATATATATATATATATATATATATATAATAAAAATATATATAAAAAAAATTAAAAGTGTTTTTACAGTTTGACAATCGCTGCGCGCGCAACTTTTCTTTCAGACGAGTTTTTCATTTATTATAAATTAATTAAGGAAGATTTGAATAAATATTTAACATATTTTCATAATAAAAACGCGTTAAACAATTCAGACATAAAAATTCTAATGAGCGCTAATCTAATAACTATTAGCATAATTATTCGCTTTACTTAACTGTATAATTTTTATTATTAATTTGTATTAAAATAAAATAATGTTTTATTTTAAAAATAATAATAAAAATAATAGTAATAATCGTTACGCGCCTCTATATTATACAATGATTTAAAATAATTGTTTTTTAATACGATCCATAAAACATTCGAAATCTTAAAAGCGCTCTCAAGATTTACGATATTATTTAATTACATAGAAAAATACTGCGGCAGTAATTTGAACAAAAATTGACAGCTACTGTTTTAAATATATATATATATATATATATATATATATATATATATATATATATATATATATATATATATATATATATATCTGTTATAGTTGTAAAATTTACTGTTATAACATATTTTAGAAAATGAAAATTTTCCCAAAGGAAAATTAATATGATAAAAAAATGAAATATTTCACAATGTAAAAAAAAATATGAAAATGTCGAATCGAGATCACAAATTTTTATATGTCGTAAATATTCATAATGTTCTTTTAAGACGTAATCATTAAAAGCTTTCTTATGAAATTAGTCGAATCATCATAAAAAAATAAAATAAATATTAAAATTTAATTTCGTATATATATATATATATATATATATATATATATATATATATATATATATATATATATGTATATACATATATTTGCGAATTTATAACGCCTTTACCGTTTTGTGTGTAATGTTGTTGTTTATTTTTTTCAATATTCGGATGTCTGTTTTAGGGGATTGTGAAATCTGCGTTTTTATTGTCGTATTCCATTAGTCGACGACCGTTTAATGGACCACAAATATTCTGGTTGTTATATTAGTAGGCAATTGACTTTTGAAATGAACGAAATAAAAAAAAATATCATTCGATTAGAATAACTAATAATGGGAAAAAAGAAGGCGCCTCAATATACATAAATAAATATTAATATATATATATATATATATATATATATTCAATATTTTTTTTTCACTGAGGACGGAAAACGGTTAATGGAAAAAAAAATCAAAACTCAACCCTTCTTTACAGCGGCGTCCGGATAGATTTAATTATTTTTCTTCGTGTAAGCGTCAATCCAGTAACCGCAATTTTTTCCATATTTAAAATGGGATGAAAAAATATATTTATATACATATATACAATACAAATAAGGGAGCAGAAAAGGAGATGACGAAAAATAAATACGAGTAAAATATCCGGAGGGGAAAAAAAGTTTCAATTGGGGATTATTCGGGGATTTATTAACAAAACAAAATTGTATATTGTATGTATGTATATATATTTTATATATACATTTTGAGTGATATCATGGAAATGAAACGAATGGAAATTTTAATTTGTGTATTGTAGAAAGAATGAAAATTTCTTATAGTAATAATAATAATAAAATAATATATAAATAGAATCGAAGAAAAAGTATATATATATATAATATATCGTGAAATAATAAAAAAATATAATATATTTAAAGCATTTATAAAATATTTAGTATATTTTAGGTGGTATATAAGATATGTAAAAAAATAAAGTAATATATTGATATATTTGTAATGTTATGATTTAATTTCTTACATTAAATTCTTAGAATGATAGAACATTTGTTAGTACAAAAAGTAATAATTAAGTTTTAATACTAAATAATATATATTTTTAAAATATAAGATTTATAAATAAAATAAAAAAATAATGAAACAGTATCAAATCAGTATCTTAATATTCGAAATATACACGTATATTTAAAAAGGTTATATACAATAATTGATTTATTTCATAAATATCGATTATTTAATATATAAATATAAATTATTTTTAAATTTGTAAAATGGATCTTGAAGTAAAATAATGCTGAAATATTTATTAATATTTTTTTTTTCAAATTGGAAATTTAATTAAAATGCTACCGTTTTTATGGAAGGGCGTTTTAAAAATGACACCGCGATACGAAAAAAAATACGATAAAATAATTAGAATTATATACGAAAAAAAATCGAATATAAGCAAAATTTCCATTTTTATTTTATCAATAACAAGCTAATTTAACAATTTATTATTATGATAGTATATTTACATAGTCGAGCGATGAAAAATTGATAAACCAATAACGATAAAAACGTTATAGAATATGTTATCGATATTTTTGCACTACGCTGTATATAAATATATATATATATATATATATATATATATATATATATTTACGAAATAAAAATATTATGAAATATGTAAATATTGAATAGTGGCAATTTAGCTGTCAGAAGAATGGCGCCGCATCGGAACTTATTCGCCAATAAGCCCATAAAATTTTATCGATAAAAAATATATATTATATAAACGATTTTTTTCACACGTAAAATAAAATTAAGTAAAAAAAAATACGTAAAATCGAACACACACACATATATGTATAAATTTGTACGAGAATATTTATATGTATATTTCATACAATTGCAATTTACCACCTGCAGTTAGAGTGTTAAAGAATTATTTGCATAAAACACGAAATCGTGTGTGTATAGAAAAAAAAGGCCGGTTTATCGAGAGTATGAAGATATTATTAATATGTGTTTTAAGAGAATAATTTACATTTTTATTTAAATATATATATATATATTTTATATTTTATAAGCGTTTTTTCGGTTCAGATAAGATCATAATTGAAAATATCGAAATTTTTGTTAAGGCGACGTTTTATTATCGCATCTTTGACGGTAGACTTTTATCGATTCATCAATAATTTAAAGTATTTCCATAAAAATTCCAATTTTGACGAAGAATAGTCGTCTGTTTTATTCGTATTATTCAACTAGAATGTCTATATAAAATTGATTATATATATATATATATATATATATATATATATATATATATATATATATAAGTATGAAATATTAAGCGATAATTAAAGTAAGCCGTGTCTAAATATTATTTGAAATTTTTTATATCGATGATCGTTATATAAAATACCTTAATAAAAATATGATCTTGAATATTTTTTATACTTTATTCAAATTAATTAATAATGAATAAGAAATAGAAAATAATTTTAGTCATCATTTCACAGTCTTACTGTGAATATCTAGTGACTAATTTATATAAAATATAAGAAAAATAGTGTTTGCTTAAATATTTTTAATATTTTCGGGAAATTCAATGAAAAAAAAATCTGAAATTTTTCAGTTTTTTCAGCAATATTGTACCCAAAGCGAAAAATTAGTGATGCAGACAACACTGATAAGCTTAAGAAATACCATAAACGAGTCTATTACAGTTAAGATGGTGAAAATTTGGATTGAATAAAGAAAGAAAAAAAAATGTATACTGATAAGATAATGTTATAATTTTAAACAATGCCGTTCGTTTCTTTTGATAATACTTTTTCAGTATTGTAATTATAGTACAAAAAAAAAATATTTTATATATCTCAATATTTCACTAATATTATTGATGTATTCAAATACATATTATAAATAAATATAATTTAAATTCAATAGTTTAATATGACCGAATAAATATTGTACTGGAATTTATTTGGCGACATCGGCGCAAAGAACGAAACGAAAAACCTTTATAAGACACATTACATATATATATATATATTTATTTATCGTGTTTATTTAAAACGGTTTCAACCCCTAATTCTCATCCCTCCCAAAATAGAACCTTCAGCCATGTGAAAAATGAAATAAAATATCACGGAAAAAAGGAATATAATATAAAATAGGCAAATCATATTTTAGAGATAACCGCTGAAATGCGAGTGGACATACAAAATATTCACATAAATTTTCATGGGAAAACAACATTTCTATTTCTTTAGTAAGAAATTCAGTAAAAATTTTCGTATCTTACCCATTTTTTTCCAATACGAGACACGCGTATGATAATTTATAAAAAATATATAAATATGTATATGAATATATTACGTATGTCTCGTACGGATTGATTAATGAAAATATGATTTATTCTATTATATTTTTGATAATTCATAAATATATATATTAATTTAGATACTATTGATCGTTATTACGCGATAACGAGTTAACCTATAGTGCCAAGTTCATATAATGAGATCATATATTTATTTATTAATACATCACGTTATATATATATATATATATATATATATATATATATATATATATATATATATATATATTTGTATCAGACGAGCAATATAAATTTATATATAAATAAAATACATATAAAATATTCAACGTTTATCAATGAATAAAATACGGCGGTCGCTTTTATCGCGCGTTTTTAATTCGTTCGGAATTTCGAAAGCAATTATATAATAATATTGAACGACGTGACCGGCGCGCAGGGGACCCACTGTACAATGCGCAGTGAGTGGAACCACGGGGCATTTTTATTGTTTTTAACCGTTGCGAAAAATATTGTAAATTGACAATTGTCGGTCGGCATCGTTCGATTGTAAATCAATACAAAACGGCCGAAGCATTTGTTGCCTCAATTGATGGGCAATTATCGCGATCATCATCAGAGCGCACGAACTCACACACATTTATATATATATATATATATATATATATATATTATGTAATAAACACTTATGTAAACGGGAGGGATGGGATGGGTGGTCGGTGGGAGGTGTATTTATCGAAATTCGACATTTACCCATGTTGTGATTTTTGACCTTCCGACACACAATCGACACTTGACAACTGGACAAAGTCGACGTATACCATTATCCGGCTCAATTAACCCTTTCAACGCCAAATTGAAATGTCGATGTGAAGATATTATGTCATACGGCAAGCGATACTCAAACAGTGAACGTGGAAAATTTTTGGAAAATTTCATAAATTTATATAGATTTAATTTTTTTTTTCAATATCATATCTATTAAATAATAAGGGATGAACATAAATAGTGTTATCATAATATTATTTATATTGATATATAACTGTAATAAATGAATTTAATCGTATGCGATATCAATTATCGTTGTACAATTATTATTATAGCTACTAAAATTTATTACGACTATTAAAACTAGTAAAAACTACTTGTCATAAATATCAATAATACATAGTTTTAGTGTAGAAAATATCAAAAATTATTTAGTTAAAAAAATAAATAAAAATATTATATCGTGAGAGTATTTTAATAATAATACATATTTTTAAAAATATAGATATATAATAAATTAAAAAATATTTAATCAGAATATATATTTATAAAAGTACGAAAGTTCGCATCAATCTATAGCAGGGATATCCAAAGTAGCGATCGCGGTCCACTAGTCGTCGTAGTTATTAATTTCTTTTTTATTTATTTATATTGTGAAGTCAGTGTCTTAATATGAATTAAAAAAGTTCAATTTTTTTTGTCAGTATTATATAAAGGGGGGAAAAAATCGCACTCGACGATAAAGTTTTAACACTTCCGATTTATGTATAGAAATAGTATTATAAAGGGGGGAAAAAATGGTCGAAAAACGTCCGGCTACGATTACATTGCCATTCGCAAAAGGAAAAACATAGAAATTGAATTAGCAAAAACGCAGGACGAAAATGAAACGAAATGAAAATAAAACAAGACAACGGTCTAGACGCGGCGTTATAATAATTATTGCGAAAATTCGTACTGTTAAAGCGGTGCGTTGTGAAAATTTGTCAACTTCAAGTCAACCGACGAAAAACGGGCGGAAAAGCGCGAAGAGAAAAATGATTGATGAGCCGGTTGTTGGCCGTTCTAATTTTCCTTTTATTTATATTTATTTATATATAAATACATTTTTTCCCGCATCTACTAAGTCCTTCGCATTTATATTTTTTCTTCTGTATTATTATTTTATATTACGTATTATATATATATATATATATATATATATATAATTTTTTTGTTATCATCTGTCTCATTTTTATCTTCCTTAAGACAAAGTTAAACCGTTTTTACTTCCAACGAGCTTCAAAGTTCAAGGTTTTTCTCTTTTTCTTTTAAAAATTACATATTTTTATTACGTGATATATATATATATATATATATATATATATATATATATATATATATATATATATATAAGAAAAAAAATTTTATCATAAAATAAGTATAATTAAAATTAATATTAATATTAATTAAAAAAATAATAATATGTCTTAAGGTTGAACGATTGAAAAGAATAAATCAGTGTTATAAATTTCAAAAATAAAAAAAAATAATATTATTAATTAAATCGAGTGAAATTCTTTTCGTATTAATTTGAATAAAATCCAAATTGTTCAATAAATATATCACAAATGCTCTGATAAAATTAGATTTTTTTCAATGAAATTTTTCGGTTTATCGAACGATCATATATATAATACATATATATTAGTCCGGAAACTTTTGTGACGCACTCGTAAAAAAGTTTTTCGCTAACGCAACAGGCTTGTTTGTAAGTCACGCTCGGTTAGTTTTGATTGTGTCCGTTCGAAGAATACAAAATTGCTATAAAGGCGCGTCCACATCACGAGTCGAATTTATAAAGAAAAAAAAATGATCGCAAGACGCTTCCTAAAAAAATGAAACATATTAAAATAAAAATAAAACGCATTTTTAAATAATATAAAAACACAGGAAATACAATCTGACGTTTAAATAACGACATTTTTAACTCGTATAAATAGCGCGTATATTTATATATAAAGTATTTCCTCATTATTCGCATGAAAATAAAATAATAATAAGACAATTAAGATATTACGGAATAACATTTTCTTTCTTTGCGTAATTAAGAATAAGCGACGTTTTTATTGAATAAAATTTCATTATATTATTTTTAGTTCAAATATATAATTATACATTTTTCAATATATACCCATCTTCGCAATTATATAATAAATAAAATAAATTGTTCAAAAGAAAAAAAAATAATTTTATCATATTATATAAAATTAAACGTTAACCGTTAAAATAATAGACTGTTATAATATTTTATATCGGATTAATCGTAAACTGAACAATGTTAACTGCAAATGAAATATACTTTCGCAAAGTACTATTATTTTAAAATTTAGCTCTTTCCAGGGATACATTATTAGCAAAGTCTCTTAATTAAAAATAAACCCGACGAAGAGGATTATACGAATGGTTATACAGAATAATCTAATTAAAAGGCATTTATGAATATTTTCCCATATGAATATGAAAAAAAATAATTTCGTTATATATGTATAAAAAAAAATATTTAACGAATATATTTGACCGTTTAATTTTTTTCTTATATTTTATCAATATAAGGCGACTAAAAATATTTATTTTAAATAATTCTATTTATACATTTATTCATTTAATATAATTAAATTATATAAAAAAAATATAATAAATGAATTAGAAGTGTGTTTTTTTTTAGAAGCGTTCCTTTGATCTTTTCATATGCGACTTTTATAAAGTGTTTTTCGTGAATAATATACTAAAAATAAACATTTTTCCAAAGAGAAAATATTCTTCTTCAAATTCCGCACAACAACGTTCACATTTTCCTTATTAAATTAATAAAATGAAAAACGCGATTTTTCTTAATAAACTAGCGTGACGACGTTTATTAAGAAAATCAAATCGGCAGACATACAAAATAATAAATAATAAAATCGGTTTAATTATTATAAAAATAAAAAGCCAACACAATATTTTCATTCGAAAGCTTTCACACTGTTTATTTTTTTTAATTCATTGGCCGCGGTTGAAAGCGCAGTAAAAAAAAACACATAATTATTTTTAACGACTTCTTTCATAGTAATAAAGTATAGAGCGGAATAAAAAAAGAAAATTCGATATTTAGAAGAAAAAAAAATACGCAATAAAATAGGAAAAAAAGAAACGAAACCGACAACGTGTAATAAAACGCGCCTTTAGATTAATTTATTAATATAATATAATTTATTAGTGTGTTAAAAAATAAAAATAAACACGGATATGTTTAATTTTATTGTCGTTTGTGAGTCGAAGTGTTAACTAAACGATCGAACGTGATTTATTATTACTAATAATAGTATATTTTTTTTTTAGTAAATATATAAAAAAATAGTACGATTTTAATCCGACATATTTTTTTTTCAAGTTTGTTTGTTTGTTGTTGTCGATAAATTATTGGGTTAATTAATAAAGCTTATTGATCGTAGACTTTTAATTAGTGTAGAAATAATATGAAATTTATGTCTTTATTTTTGCGCTTCCATGTCGTTTGATATCGAATTATTTATGGCTTTTATTATTATTATTATATAGCTTTATTAATAATTTTTATGTGTTATTCGAAAACTGGTTATGATAATTCGATTTATTTTGAAATATCGATTACAACCATTCAATGTGTGATTATGGTTGTTTGTAATAAATTTTAATTTAATTTTTTTTTATAATAATAATAATATAAATTTTATTTTTATTTTATATAGGAATTAGATGTTATGTCAATTTGTTATAATTAGAACTGATATATAATATTCAATTAAAAATTGATGTTCAATCTTTATATATTGATTTTATACAATAAAGATGATTAAAATAGTTGTACGGCAATACGATTTCGTCACAAAAAAAAAGAAGACAAATCATCAATTTGATGTCAATGATAAAATGCGAAATGTCAAAATAGCATTAAAAAATAAACAATAGTTTGTTAAATATTGCCGTTGAAAGTTTCATTGAAAGTTATGCAAAGACAAAATCGACCCGTTGAGCTTTTGCAAGCGTTTATTTAATTTCTAATCGATCGGGCTCATTAAATTCAAGACATACTAGGTCATTGTTTGTCATATGATTACCCAATTTTTTCTAAAATACAGAGTGTTTCAAAAATATTCGATATATTTGTAATAGCTCATCGATTAATCTCCACTAAGAATATATTTTTTGAATCCTGATATGATTCATATAATATGTTTAAAAAAATAATATTATAATATTAAATGATTAATTTTTATTTAGAAAATTTTACAGCGTGCATATATTTTCGTTGGGCATGTATATATAAGATTTTCCTATAGATGACGGTAGTTCGATTGGCATTCGACCCTCGACATATTGACCTCAGTCAGTCGTAGCAAATTTACATAGCAAACACGACATCTCAAAATGTACTAATAAACCTATATAATATAATATTAGAAGAGACGCGCGCGCGCGTGTGTGTGTAATTTATTTTTTTTATGGCCGCTGATAAACTTTCGATTATATTGACGCACAATATATTATATTAATCGCGGCCATATTGGTTTATTAGGCACTCATTAAATTCGGTTTCGCTTACAAAATTCTATATTATTTATTATATTCGTATTATTTTAATATATATTATATTTATATATAAACGATATACGAAAGTAGTGAAAATTTTAATCTGTGTAATATGTCAATTTAACCCCCATAGGATTCACAGTACATGAAATATTTTTATATAGTAAAAAATATGGTTGCATTTGAGAATAAGTTTAACTATAAATCTAGCAACTCGGTTTAATATATGAAAATAAATGTAGATTTAAAAATTTTAAATATATTTTTAAAATTAAAATATATATAAAATTTGTCTCTTCAAATTTTGGAATATTTATTTTATTTTTCAGGCATGTAAAATAGATACAGAATATTTTGTTTTAATTTAATTTTATTAAATAAAAATTAATATACTTTAAACACAATATATTTTTTTAAATAAAATAACCTTTCGGATCATCGGTTGAATGTCGCTGAGTTAATATATCAAAATAATATACAAGACTGATACAAAAGTAACGACTATAAGAATCATTATTTTTAAACGATATCATAAAAAAATTGACATTAAACTCAATTATAATTCGATTAAATGTCAATCGTTTAATTAAATATCAAATTTAAAAACGCAATTAAAAAAAATACAATTAATATAAGGTCATTATTTTTGAGTATACTAACTATATATATATATATATATATATATATATATATATATATATATATATATATATATATATAATAAAAAAAACTGTTGAAACGCATATAAAAAAATTTTCGTTACGACACGTTGTCATCGATCATTTCATATCCGACATTTATATATTATTATACATTATATATACATATATAAATATACCGTTAATTCCGAATCGAATTTCGTGCACATACACCCTTTGTGCACGTAACGTTTCGTGAGATGTACACCGTATGTTACATTGTCGTTTAATGCACATCTGTTGTTAAATTTAATGCCACTTTCGCAATCGGATACCAGATGATAACAATAACTATGAACTATTATTCGCCATTATAATCAGTCGTTGACCCATTAAATGCCGACATTCCACATATCGAAATATAATATAAAAAGAAATATTATATATCGATACTCAAACATATTTATATATATATACATATATATATATATATATATATATATATATATATATATATATGTGTGTGTGTGTGTGTGTGTGTGTGTGTGTGTGTATTAATATATTTCATTGTAGAATTTGTATTAATAATATTTATACAATAGTTTATACAATGTACTAGAATATTTCAAATGGATTGACGTGTTGGTAAATATTTATATTAACACAATAAAACTTGTTGAAATTGGTTTTTTAAACCAATAGTTGCCAAAATAATTTAAGTGTTATATAAAGAGATCGTTGAATCATCAACTTAATCTTTATATATATATATATATATATATATATATATATATATATATATATTTATATATATATATATATATATAAACACTTAAAAAAGACAAAACGATACTTGAAAGCGAAAAGATAAATTTTATAACACAGCCATCGTAAATTGGAATTAATTTAATATTTTATCGTCTATAATTATTGTAATAATATAATTAAATAATAAAAATATTATATATGTATATTTATTATGAGTAGTACAAAATAAACCTTTGCGTTTCAACGATGTGTTTTATGTAATGTTTATTGCGAAAGATGCAATAAAATTTGCTTGCACATTGAGAATAAATCGACGTCGATCGATAATTTGTCAGAGTCGACCTTTTTACTCTGACAAATATCGTCTGTAATTGTCAGAGTTTTTTTTTTTACATTTCTTTTGTAATGTTTCAAATAGCGTTCAAATAACGCTCGCGGTAAAAAGTGTGCTACCTATTTAATTCAATACATTTTTTTATGATTTAATATTAGAATATTTTTATAACTCTATAAGCAATTGTATATATTAATTTATTAAATTAGTGGTCGATAACATTTTTGTATACAGATCATCTTGGAATTATAATAAAAATTAATATGTGACTGATTTAATTTCATTTTAATTGAATGCGACATATGTGACATACTAGACATTTGCGAATTGTTTTAATTTATTGTATCGAACATATGCATTCGAAAACATTAACAACAGATGGCGCGGCGGCATCGCTGTCAACACATAATATTGCATTTGATTTACTTGCACAAAAGTTGCTTTATATATAATATATACATTCGATGCTCAAATTCAGGTTCAATTCTGACACTCGATTTATATTATATACAATAAAATATTCATATATACATATATATAGCAAATAAACAAATTCATCGTGTAGTCACGGCATGCAATCAATTTATGACCGTTTTGTTACGTGGCAAGTCGTAAAATAAACCATCGCCTTTTTACAAAAAAAAAAAAAACAAAGTATTGTACATTATAGGCCAAACACGACATCACAAAAAGAACACACACACATACATACGTGAATAAATAAATAAACAAATTATTATCAATATCATCGGTATTATTATTACTTTTATCCGGTTAAAATACATCCGGATACATTGATTGTGTAACTATTTTTTAACAATCGATTATTGTTGCCGCGGTCACAAAAGGGTTAAAAGTTTGTAAACGCTCAATTGACTATCACACGTTTATATAAAATAAATTAAATTAATTTATATATAAAAAAATATAATAGATTCATTATGTTTTTTTTAAATAACAATATATTCATTTTTATTTTTCGGTGTGCAAAATGAGAATTCACGCTGTTTATATTAATTTTTCGGTTTAGCTCGTGCTGTCCTTAATATATCCTGGCAGAATCCTGCTGAGATATTGTCGACGGGCTCGACATCTCGGTTATTTATAATATAGTAAGTATTTTACATGTATTTTCATTTTAAATTAACGAGTTAATTTAAAATATAACGTCATATTCCGCGCACCGAGCGAAACAGTCTTCATTTCTTCAACTCGTTATACTTTATACTACGCTCGAATATAGGAAAATTTAAGAGTTTAATTTCTTTGAATATGCTAAGTGCATTTTGTAAGAACATATATATATATAAATATATAATGAAAAGAAGTTTTTTTTTTTTTTTTGAAGTACTTGGAAGACATTATCATGATAAGTCGTTGAGTGAGTCACACAGCATTTGCGCAAGAGTACTTGTCTCGTTTAAAACTATTACTTATTTACATTTCTGTAAAATAGAATACTAGATACGACCGCAAGTTAGTTGTTTAACTTCTATATGTGACTATCTTGCATGAAGTATAACGATAGAAAATCTAATTACGACATGAATTCGCTGTTCAAATTGTTGAATTGCTTTAGTTATGTATGTATAATTGAAAATTATATATAATTTAAAATAACTGAAAAAGGTTTATCGCGGCTGATTCAACACTATTTTATATATTAAAAATGCTTTACACTTGAATTAATTATTTTATTATACATAAAATAAAATCGGTTAATTTTTTAAATTGCAGATATTCCGTTTGTGTTCGCTCGTTCTTTTTCATATATATTTATACAATAATCAAGGTGAAACCGGCAATAAAATTATGCAATAATCGTACGAAATTAATGAAATTTTTCCTCTTATCTAAGAATTTTACACGTGCAAAATATTAAGGAGAAAAAAAAATAAGCTGAAAAAAATCGAGTGCGGTAAAATCATTCGCGTGATTTCAGCAATTTTTCAGAAACGATTGGTATTTTTTTTGCTCCACGATAAAATAAAAATACATTTTCCTTCATCGAACGCGTAACACAACATTTAAATATTATATATTGTGAACATTATATATATATATATATATATATATATATATATATATATATTGTGATATTAGAAGGGTAGAAAAAAAGTATTTCTGTACTTGATAGAAGGAAGGGTAGAAAAAAAATTAAAGAAAATATAGCATTTCGCTTAGGCGCGATAACAAAAGCGAAATTGTTTCGATTGGAATCGCAATTTCGTGACCGATTCTGAAAAAAAAAATAATACCACCTAAAAATCTTTATATTATTTAATTTTCAATATATTTAACGCCCCCTAATATCGGCCAAAAAGCAACCCCGTCGAACGATTTAAACGATAAAAAAAACATATTATAAAAGTTTTAGCCAATATGTGGAAAGGTTTAATGTGAAAATAGGACTATTCAATTAAAATATCGAATGTCTAAATCGAAATAATGTTAAAAATATAATTATACAATATTTTTTTAAATTATTATTTAATATGAAGGTATTGTAAAAAAACGGTTAAAATGGGAAAAATTCTATTGAAGAATAAACACAGAAAGGTCCTGTTAATTTTTCCGCTCAATGATAATTTTTACGCGGAAAATGCGATCTTTTCGAGACGACGGAAACACGGAAAAGGGGGTAGGCGCAAAAGGGAATCGAGGAGGGGAGGGTGAGATGCGGAATGAAAACACGCTGGAAAAACGTTCGACGCGATTTTCCGGAAATTTAATTATGTATTTTTTTTCTTCTTTTTTTTTTAGGAAAAAGTAAATATTCGAGCGACTAAACTTCGTTTTCGGCGACGGCAACGTTTTTCCCGTTAATAATGTTGACTTTGAAAAGTTTCGACCGTTGGAAAATTTATAAGAAATAAATTATAATAATTAATGAAAACAATCCGAGAAACGACTCGTTCCCGTTTTTTTATTTTTTATTTTTCATTAACCCTCCCCCCGACGACTTCTCTTTTTCTCGTTCGTCATATCGCGATTATTATTATTAATAATAATACTATTATTAATATTGTTGAAAGCAAATGAAATAAGTTGAGATTGAATTTGTCCGTAAGAAAATTTAATGAATAACAACGAATTTTCCTTACAATAGAATCGCATTAGCGCGATTGTTCCTTCGAGGAAAATTTTCCATATATATATATATATATATATATATATATATATATATATATATATATATATATATATATATATATATATATATAGTCGATAATGTTTAATTAACATTTTCTTTATGCACACACCATCAAAATTCATTTCGCTCAACTTTGAATCACGAATTAATCTCGCATATGAAAATATTTCATATATAAAATACAATAAACTTAATAACACAATGAATTTCGTATCAAAGAAACACTAGATTAATGTCTATATTAATTACTCGCGAAAATTACTGTGAAATATAATTATAACGTAATTTTATATAGTAAAAAAATACATTTCGCAATGAAACGTAATTTTAAATTTATTTAAAAATTTGGCAGTCATTCTGGGTCTGAGCTTTATTTTCAGCTTTTATGCGCAATATTAAATTATTCAAAGGAATATATAATAATCAATAAATTGAAAAAAAAATTGAATAATAAAAGTTTTTTTCACCGCGAATTGTAAAGAAGTATTAAAATTGACGATGAAAAGAATCGAAAAAATATATTCGTCGAATGAAAAAATAATAATAAAGAGAAAGTAGTATCAAAAAAAAAATACAATACCTTTTGCACTCTTTAATTCGAAATAAGGAGAATTTTTCGTGGTTTAAATATAAAAAAATATATATATATACTTTTTGCTTATTCTTTTCGTCGAAAAAAATGTAATTTTATTTCCGATGAAAAAAAATTATTATCGTTACTTTTACATAATATAATAATAATAATCATATCGGGGAAAAAAGAAATAGAAATAAAACCGTATAAAATCGATTCGTATAAAATTAGAAATGTTAGAGACGACAAAAACAATATGCGCGATGTGAAATCGTCACATCATCGGTTGCCTTTACTTATAGGGGCTGTTCAAGTTGCGGTCAGCAGACGAAACACGGTCCTCGATTAAATGACAAAAAAAAAAATAAATATATACTAAATATACAATTAAAATAAAAATTATTATAATTATATTATTAATATTAATAACTAATATAGTATATTTAAAAAAAATATTTTTTTAATATTATTTAATTAATATTTTTATTATGTAAACTACGAGAGGATCTGGATTTACACACACATAGATATATATATATATATATATATATATATGTGTGTGTGTGTGTGTGTGTGTGTATACGTATAATTTATACATAAAAAGCACACTTTGGTTTTAACCCCTTCACGTCCGATTTCGTGAGCGATATCTTGATCGACAAGGCCGCCCGTATCCCAAAATATACGATTCGAACCGACCTTTGGCTACAATGGTACATAAATCATCGAATGAAAGCACTATGCGCGAAAAATGGCCGAAATTTTCGTGGTGTGATCAAAAAGTATTAGGATTAAACAAAAAATTACAATATATGTATATATATATATATATATATATATATATATATATATATATATATATGTATATATATAGTGAACATTATATATTTTTTAAAATTTCATATTAAAGCAATATTATTTGAAAGGGTATTTTCAAAATTTAATAGAAAAATAATGTATTAATTGATATATAATATAATATTTAACACATTGTTTACAGGAAATTGTTTTAATAATAATGCATAAATAAATGACGAAGACGAGAAATTAAGACAGTTTTATTAAATATATATACTAATATAGAAAATGAAATTATTCTAAAACATCTGCATATTTTTTAATTTCATATCTGTTTTAAATATAATTAAAAATTAAAAATTTTTATTATTCAATATGAATACTTAATAAATAATAATATTTAAAATTTATACATTAACATAATTATTCAACGATCTTCGTAAGAAATTATATTTTTAATATGTAGTCCGGTAATATTGCAATCGCACCGCCCTCCGATACATAATCGTTCCGACTACCGGCGTCTCTGTTTCGTTTTAATTACATTAACGCCGCGGAATTCCATATCATCATCCTGTTTTTCTTTTTTTTTTCACTTCTTCTCTTTTATGAGAATCGTACGAATCATCATCGATATACGAATTCGTCGAACCGCGATTACTCATTAGCCGCATCTGGACACCGCTTCAAGACCGCGCAACGCGTGTTAACATATATTTTATTATAATTATTATTATTATTTTTTTAACTGTGCACGTAGGCGTTTTTCCTAGTCCACTTGAACTTTTCACGCGTTCACTATTATATTATTATACTATATAGCGTTTCTGGGAAAATACGCACGTTTTACGCACATTAACACATGTGCGTCCGCACATTTCATAAGTGGATTTTTATAGTCGACACTATGGAAATCTTTTTTTTTTTTTGTTCAATTCGAATTCGTCGCAATTATTTGACACTTGAAATGTTGTTAATTGAAATAACTAATTATATATAATTGAAAAAGCTATATACACATATAATATAATTAAACGCTGACGGTAGATGGCATTACAGTGTTACTTACTGCCTATTTTTATAATTAATTATACAAAATTGGATATTTTATAAGTACTTCATAAAAAAATCATTATTTAATTAATTATAAGACAAAGAATAAATATTTTTTATACAAAGACAAATTATTATTTTTAAAATTTTTATTTTTATATTTAGAGTACTAGTTTATTTTTATGAAGTTAAACTATTAGCTATATGTTTAACTCTTAGATATGTAATCAAAACAGCGCCACCTGCAAAATATTACATATAACTTGTTGATTTTTTTTATTATTAAATAATTAAATAAAGTTTTAAATAATCTTTAAATTTTAAATAATTTAATAAACTATTTTTTTCTAAATATACAATCATATAAACAAAATTTATTAAATTATAATACATTTTTTTCAGTATATTTTGCAATTTTCCATATTCATATAATTTGTATACATTATACAAAACATACTCAAAATACAAACAATAACAAAAATAATATCAAAAATTCGTTTACATATTTTCACAATATTACAAAAAAAAAAAAACGAAAAATATATAAAACTCTTCAGATTTTTCCACTATTTTGCCGCGTCGACCAAAAACCATTCGCAATCGTGAACATCCCAAATTTATGTCTATGTAAATTTGTAAAACATCGATGTTAACGTTAACAGGAAATAGCGATCTCGTTATAGTGTTTATATATTGTATATTATATAAAATTTACACGTATGTAATTTATTACGCCATATAAAAATATACACGTGTTTTTATGTTGAATTTACAGAGAGCGCTTCTTCACGTGGGACGATCGTAACAACCGCATTATAATGCTTTAACGAGCGAAAAATAAAAATGCTATTTTTACACTCTGAAATCGGAAATCGCTTCCATATATATATATATATATATATATATATATATATATATATATATATATATATATATATATATATATATATATATATATATATATATATATATATATTTAATTTATATAAATGAAATTGTAAATCGACGACGCTATAGCGCGAACGGACCCGAATGTTGCTATGCAGTTTCAATAGGTTGTTGATTTGTTTTATATATTGACAATGATGCGAGCTCGTTAGGATAAATGATATTAATACATATTAATTTAATTTAATACATATTTAAATTATTAAATCAATGTTTTTATATTGAAAAATTAGATATACTATATATCTGCATTTCTCATATTAATATTATTTATTATATTTTTTATTAATGAAAATGCGCATTACCACCAGATTATTTTAAATATATATTTAAATTTAATTTTCAATATTAATTTATCGATTTTTTTAATATATAAACCACTATCGTCAAAGCGTTAATATAGCAGGCATTTCCACGTATTGAATACGAAAAGCAAAAATCCTTTTGATAGTACGAGAAAATTCTCGGAAAATTTTCTATTCCGTGAAAAAATGCTTTGTTTCGCCGTATAAAGGTCGAGTTTTCTTTTGATCTGCGACACGGTGAATCTTAAAAAAAAATATCTTACATGACAAACTATATTTTTTGAATATGCGGTATCATACAAACAATGATAATGATCTCTTCATTGTTATAAAAAATAAAATATATATATATATATATATATATATATATATAAAAGATATCATAAAAATATACCCCCCCCCTTTTCGAAGATATTAAATAATGAATATGACCGGTGTTTGTAAATATTTGCAAAAATTTACAGGTGTATTTATCTGTTGTAGAATAATATAAAATATAAATAGGGAAGTGTCGTATTTTACAATTTGTTTTTACGATCGACGATAAGATATGAATCTGTATGGCATTGAACCACATGTTCAATAAATTTATATTGATTTCCTGTGTTATAATATAAATATGAAATTTGTAAAACATATTTTCTATGTAATACCACAATATTAGATATAACAATATGAATATGTTATGACAATATCGATTTATTATATATACACAAGGATATTGAAAAAAAAAAAGTGATATACAATAGTACGATAAATATTTTGATTAGTATAAATTTAATTTTGCGTATAAAATTCTTGAAATTCCAAACGGATGAAGAAAAAAAAATCAAAGCGCACGCAATCGACATATCTAATTACATGTTTATTTTTTTCGGATAATTAGTATTTTCACTTACCAAAATCGACAATATGATGAAGAAGGTACACTTCTCGACGATGACCATCTTGATTTATAATGTGAACCACTCACAGTCACTTCACAATTAATTTATTCACAACGACACACAACTAGAGTGCATAATAAATATTTTATTTCGAAAAAATCGCTATGATTATATTAAATAAAAATATATATATATATATATATATACATATATATTAAGAATTTTAGATAACGTCGTGTAATTTACATGTAAGTGACCTATGTTGTTGTCAATATAAAAATAATGATGTCGTCGGTAACATCATTCAAACGTTAGTTAAAAGGTTAATCGCATTTATCGGAAAATGTGTTAAACATATTTATATTTTGGAGTGAACGAACTATTAATAATAATAACACATCGAATGCGGGAAAATTGAAAAGTTATCTAATTTTACGAAAACGTAATGTTAGGTATATTAAATTTTGTGTAAATATTTTATATTATAACGTTTATAATAAGTTTAGATTAATTTTAATATTAATTAATATAATTCAGTTTGTGTAAATATTTTCAATAATTTTATATTCATTTTTAAATTTAAAATATAATAAATTTATTTTTTATATGAAAAATAAATTATAAAGAATAATATTAAATTTAAAATTAATATTTTATTACAAATTTATATTGATTATAAATCAAAGAATGTTTTTCAAAAATAATGAGGAATATTTCAGAGAAAATATCTACGATATTTCAAAGGTTAAATTGAAATTGAACATTTTTTTTAATATAAAAAAAATTCTTAACATTATCGAGTGAATAAAGAAAATGAAAAGAAACATTTGTAAAATATTCGTAAAAGGTAAACCGATATAAATTGGCATCTAAGACATGAAATCAATTCTGATCTATTTTCCTACTGCGAAATATTGATTATTTTTATTATGTTATAATGAATAAAAAATAAAAATAACAGACGAAAATGTCCGTAACACAATTTTACAGCTCGTTAACACATGCAAAACTGATAAAAATAATTATAATAAAGTGTATCGTTTCAAAGGTTATCTGTCACATTAACCGAACAAGAAAAAAAATGCATATATAAATAACATAAATAAAAAAAAATGTGTAATATAAAAAATAATTTATCGTGTATATAAATATTATATAATCGATAATAAATCATGAACAATAATATCATGATAAGGCTTAATGCGTTTTGGCGCCAATTCTAGTTGGAATTACTAAATTATTCACGTTACGAATATGAAATATAATTTATTATATACTGAAATTAAACTATCGTTTTATAAACAATTAATCGAATACTGTTGTAATAATTGAAAATAATAAAAATAAAATTAATGGCATTGAGATATTATATTTGCATATCGCATATATATATATATATATATATATATATATATATATATATATATATATATATATATATATATATATATATATATATTGCATATTTTTGTGATTTAATTAATATATTTAATTAATATTTATTTTTTATTAAAATAGATGTTTAGCAAGTTTTTAACATTGTTGTGATTTTATATAAAATTATGTAAATTTAAAAAAAAATGAGTTGATAAATATTTAGATAAGTTTAAGATAACGATGGAATGCAGCAAAATTAAATAAATATGTAATATTTATTATCTTGATGCAATTATTTTAATTTAAATATGAAAATAGATATATATATATATATATATATATATATATATATATATATATAAATATATATATATATATATATATATATATATATATATATATATATATAAATATATATATATATATATATATATATATATATATATATATATATATATATATATATATATTATCTAAGTAAAAATACATTTGAAAATAAATTAGAATTTCTATTAGGCTTACAAACTTGAATCTCTTGTCAACGATTATTTATATTTTTTTATTTCAAATATATATGCAATATTTAATTATTAAATTTATTTAGTTTCAGTAGAAATTCAATGTTATTTTATCATTGTATATAAAAATATTTTATAATATATTATTGGAATACAACATCGAAAAATACAAATTATTATACAACGTCCTATAATTATACATATAACATGTTTTTTTTTCATGTAGGAAAAAAATCGTAGAAAATATCAATAAAATATTGTTTCTCTTCGATATATAATATATTATAATGGTAAATCGTCCGAAAAAAAAATACAAGAAAATTTATAAAACATCTATTACCGGGAGGTTTTTATTATATATCAATCGAACGAATAATTCTAGTATTCGATACACCAATATTTATACAGGGTGGAGAATATAAAAAAACATGTTTATTATAATAACTCTTCGAGTTTGATTTTTTTTTGGATAAAACTAGCGAAATACAAAATAATAGTGAATAAAAAATATAAATATGAATCATAGAAAATAAACCTGAAACCAATATATATATATATATATATATATATATATATATATATATATATATATATATATATATATATATATATATATATATATATATATATATAAAGTAAGAAACCTGGGTCGTTGTCGATTTTATTTCCAATTTTTTCGACCACAAACCTCATATTATAGTTGTAGAAAAATAGTCATCCGGTCGTAAATATCGGTTCTTTGATTCTATTGCGTGCTTCCAATAAAACATATATAATAGAAAGAAAATAAAGAGATGAAAATAAAGGTGGTGGAAACTTTCATTTTTCGCGTGCAAGCTAAGCTAACGGGTTATATTTTCTATAAAATTATATATAAATATATTTTTTTTATATATAAATATCGTCTTACAAAATGGCCTCCATCAGATCTTTATCTGTGATTCGAAACGATTTTCTTATTGTCTTCAGGCTATAAAAGATTTTTAATCACGTTTTACGTGATCAATTTTATATCAAAAGTGATTAAGACGTATATAAATTTTATTTTACGACATTGTTTCATGAGTTATTAAAAGAAAAATCAGTGTAAAAAATGTACTATATTTTCAATATAATATACAATAATAATGATTAAATAAAAATTTTATAAAATTATAATCGGATAATCGTAATATCAACACGTAATTATTTATGAATAAAAAAAACAATGTATAAAAGGGGTGGGCATATATCAGCATTTTAATATAATATTAACGACACGTTACAATTTCTTTAACGGCAGTACCTAAAAATATAAAGCTTCTAATAAAACACACATACACACACGCATATACTACGATTACAAACGAGGGTTGTTTACCCTTAAAGGTACCCGATAAAAGTAATCCATCAAATCCGGTTAGTTATTTTATATATTTCGGTTAAAATTTTCCATCCACCCCTGTGTTTTTTTTTTGCCCTAAAGTACCTTTGCTAGCGTTAGATAGCTGAACGCCTATAAATCACGTGAAAAATTAAATGTTTATCATATGTTAATAATGTATATATATATATATATATATATATATATATATATATATATATATTATTTCATTTTACCCTTCTTACTTTTTCTGTCCCCCTCCTTTCCCTCGTCACCCCTCTGTGGAAGCTTTATTCACCAGTAAAGCTTTCATTACATTGCCAATATGCGTGGGTAAATTTGCGTTATCAGTTCAGATTCAGATGGGGTAAATTTATTTTTACAGTATAAAATCGTATATATATATATATATATATATATATATATATATATATATATATATATATTTATATGTATATGATGAACAATAATTACGGTCTACCGTTAAAATTATTACACATAAAATTGAATATTAACTAATTCTAATTAGTATTTCCAATATATTTACAAATATATTAGTGTTTCATATAAAAAGTAATAATTATGATTATTTTTGTCATCGTTTTTTTATATATATTATTTAAAAATTCTGATAATATAATAAAAAATATTGATAAAATGATAATTTAAAAATGAAAAATTATATATAATGATAGAATTTCTTGTAAGCGAAGAGGATATATCTTAAGCAGTTCTGCCGAATATGATGATGATTTATATAAATATAAAAGACGAACCTTTTGAAGATTTCAAAGTAAAAAAAAAGAAGATTGCAAAGAAGAAATTTTATAACAAATGGAAATGAATATTCATTTTCTACATGATCTGAAGAAAACTTTATGAATATTCGATATTTGTGTAAATAAAATATGTGAAAGCATCAAAGTTCTAATGTCGAATGCAATATGATAATGTATACAAAAGATCTTCGGTTTCAAAGAGAACATTACGAAATATGAATATAAATGTTTATAAAGTATATATATTATGAATTGCCAAAAATTTTCACAGCAATATT
This sequence comes from Leptonema lineaticorne, assembly GCA_024500535.1. NCBI lineage: Eukaryota > Metazoa > Arthropoda > Insecta > Trichoptera > Hydropsychidae > Leptonema > Leptonema lineaticorne. The sequence continues at coordinate 746,876 of JANIJI010000012.1, read as the reverse complement.
CAATTTGAATAAATTACATCGTTCATAAAGCACACCATATATAGTAATTTTATATATAATATATAATATAATATCGATTTACTGACGTTATTTGAACGATTTATAAAATTTTTGGCACGTGAATATTAAGTATTTTATATATATTTTTATAAAATAAAATGAAAATTCTTCGTGCGATGGAAGAAAAGCGAATGTTGAAGGAAAAATTAGCGTCTAGTCTGTTAAAAACGTCGAGTAAAACGAGACAGATTATGATAATGTTATGTAAAATACTATGCACTATATTTTAAAGACGATGTTTTCTTTGCATAATTATAATAATAATAATAATAATAAATAAATAAATAAAGTATGCAAATTTACGATGCATAAATATTATACGGAAGAGTTAACCGAGAGGGGTTTACGTCGACCTAAAATAATATTTTTTTCATATATATATATATATATATATATATATATATATTTATTAATAATTTATTTTATAAATGGCTTACAAATATAATAAACGATGGTGTGTATGTGTGTAATTTTGTGGTGGAAAATTTTCGTATAATAAAATACGATAAGTTTCGCTATGTGTTAATAATTAAATGCGTTTTCGTGTAGAAAAGTTGTTCAAGATAAGCCGACGGAATATTAATGTAAAATTTTTTTTTTCATAATTCGAAGAATTTATAATGTTATTTTCGTGTAAAAGTGAAAATAATATTATATTTTTATATATATATTTATAATGATATGTTAAAAGGAAATATATAAATAAATAAATTTTTGAAATTGTTAATGATATTTTGTTTACTTTTTTTTGATCGACGATTGAAGTTAACAATTTTTAAAAGTGAAGTTTATTGTATAATTATTTCAATCATTGTACGATATCTATTATTAAAATTAATATTAATTATATAATATGTAGATTTAGCTTTTAATTAGAGATCTCAATCGACAATATATATAATAATTATTTTGTATTAAAATTATTATTAAAAATGTTAAGTACATCATTTAAATATATAATTTATATTTCTACCGTATAAAAAGCATCCTGAAAATCTTGAATAAAGAAGGGTTGCTGCATTATTTATGAATTTTAAATAAAATTATTATAGTACATTATGTAAAACTGAATAAATTTCGCCAAGAAAGCGAATTCAAAACGGTCTAAAAGCGCCATTACACAACCAGTAAAAATAATTTACGATAAAATCAACGTCAAAAATATACTTTATATATATATATATATATATATATATATATATATATATATATATATATATATATATTATGAACTGCATTTGAGATTTGATGCATGCATTAAAATCGCAGATTTGTTGCATTATTGACCCGATTGTGGTCACAAAACCATTTCAGTTGTGCAACTTGTAAAACCGAAGAATAACCGCGAACCGTTAACGAAGACAATAAACCATCTGCCAAAACATTTACCTAACAATAAATCAAAAATAATATATATATATATATATATATATATATATATATATATATATATAATATATATTCTCATGAATCAAACGAGTCAAGTACGTGTCAAAAAGTCGTTAAAACGTTGACATTTTATAGTGTTGTTTTTTTTTCGATTCGTTCTCGCATTCGATGTGACCGCCGCCCGATCGTGACTAGAACAATGTGCGATTTGAAGGATGGTTATAATAAAAGACAATGGTGAATGTTCGTTTGGCCTCAGCCGAATTATGATTAGATGTTACTGTTGAATGGATTCTTCTTTTATTATTATTTTTTTTACATACATATTACATATGAAGCAATGTTTACAATTGTGATTCTTTAAATTATTTTTATGGTGCGTATATTTGAGAATGTTACAAAATAATTTGTACATATATATATATATATATATATATATATATATATATATATGTAATTCAATTTATCTTTGTTAATGTATGATTTGATACAAGTAACTAAATTTTAATAGTCGTCTATATAAAATAAATCATGATATTTCTAATCGAAATCTAAAATACAAATAAAAAAAAAACAACATCATTTCAACGAACCAGAAAGTAATATTGACAAAATTTCGTTTACAAAATTTTATCGTCTAAATGGAAAATCCATCATTTTTTTTTGTTGTCTAAAACGACGAGGAAAATTTTTCGGCTCCACTAACAACAATGGCTAATTCTGAGAAGGTTCGATAAGGTTTTTCAATTACCGAGACTGGTCATTCGGAAAAGTTTCACTACGACAAAAAACTCGTATAGTAAGACCGTATTATTTCACACACACACACATACATACATATACCATATATGAATATATGTGTGTATATGAGCATATAATTACGTCGGAAAATGTGTTTATATAAAACTTATTTTATATATTTGATCGTGCGGTTTATGCGAACAATCATTTAAATAATCCTCTTTTCCGGAAATTATTTATCTTGTGTCCAGAAGCTTTTCCATATAAATGTACGTATTTCTCAAATATATAATATTATATATATATCACACACATATGTATAAATGTGTATATGTATACATGTTTGTGTACACGTAATACACAAATACATAAGGGATGAAAAGGCTTTTTGACCCTTTCCGTTGTACAAATATGCGAATAACCACACTTTTATTTTATCTGCAAAACAAACGCGAAACGTTCAATTTCCGTATAAATAATTATATGTAAATATTTTTTGTATCTTAAAAATAATACTCTAACAAAGAAAAACAAAAAAATATATACAAATATTAATTTATTTATAATGTTATTGTAATTATAATATATATGTGTGATGTTTAAAATTGTTTAGAGTATAGCTGATATTGTATAATATATGTAATAGTCCACAAAAATTATATTTTATATAATTTACAATGTATATTTTTATTCAAATCAAAATAATTTAAAGTATGTATTTGTACTTTAATAGAAAAAGTTCGCGACAATATTGGAAAATAAGATGAAATTGTAAAAATTTGATATAAAAATAGGACACTTTTAATAGTATAAACTTGTTGTATGTGCAACAGATATCAGGTTCATATTTTATAATAACATTTCTACGTATAAAAGTTAGAATATTTCATTTCTATCATTCGATAACTAGTTATTTTATAATACTATAAGAGTTTCGTATGATGGATAAGAATAGTGCATGAAAGAAAAATTTTTATTTCAGCAAAACTTTAATAAAAACATAACACTTTCCGTATGAATAAACGAATTGATTTTTCAGAGCTTTTGAAATTCAAAAAGTTTTCGTTCATATTTGAATTTCTAGTGCAAAATTTTCAAGTTGGCGAGAATGAGAAAAAAGTGTACAAAAGCTATTTTCACACTGAAATTGTACTTTCGCTGTTTATCTTTTTATTTCTAAGAACACACACACACACACACATATATATATATATATATATTATATGTAACTATGTATAGAAAAAATATGAAATGTATAAATATTATTTGAAGTTAAATAAATACTCATGTTACGTGGTGAATATGAAGTGTTCGCTTTATTTTTCTTTACTAGTAAAGTAAAATATTTTCAGATAGGAAAATAAGTAAATATCAGCGGAAAATGCTCGATATGAAATTTTCAAAGAAAACAACCGCTTTCGAACGAGAAGCTGGGAAAATATAAAAATAAAACAGTTTAATTTGACAACGCAAAATTTAATTTAGATACAGTGTGTACAATATTTATACGAATCCATTTAAAAATATATATATTTATTTTTATATACGATCAAATTTGAAAAATGATCACAGATCTAAAAAGTCATAAATGTTTGTGGTTTATATATATATATTTTTATATAAATGCCGAATTTAATATATCGTAATAATACAGTTTAACACTTTAAGTGTCGACAATAATATTATTTATCGCATAGCGATCGCCGCGTTGAAATGTCGCAATAAATTACGTTTAAATTTAAACACGTCAAAAAAGTTAAATTCCGACAAAACGATACACGAGCTCATTTACGAAAAAAAAGCCGCAAAAAAAAAAACGAGCTTAAAGATAATTTACGACGCCAAAATGAACTCTTCTTTTTTTTCGTTTAGATTCGCGAATGAAAATCGAGAAAAAAGAAAATTCTCTTCGTCAAGAAGCGGAAAAACGCACCGTTAAATTATCACGTTATCGTTTCGATTCGTGATTTACGAGCGTTGTTTAGTCGAAATTATGGTGATTTATGCCTCAAAATAAACGTCCGTGTGGTCCGTTTTGTTTTTGTTGTTGTTTTTTTTTATCTGGGCCCATCTGTACTTTTGTTATTGTTTTCGCTTGTCACGAATTCTATGTCGCCTCAAGACTTCGAATATTCACAAAAAAAAAAAAAAAAAAACGCTACCTTTCTGGATGTCCGATTTCATCACACATTTTTATAACAGTTAGGTTGTTATGATTGAAAATAATGTACTTATTATTTTATATTTATACATATAATATATTACATCATATTTCATACACATATGTGATAAAAATTTTGAACGTTTAAAATTTGTTTTATAAAATTAAAAATTACTCGACGAAGAAGTCGTAAAAAAAATATAGGATGTGAAAAATTGTGCTTTAAAAGTTTAAAAAGTCAAGAAAGATTGAAAAAAAAATAAATTAGCGGTATCGCATTTCGTAGAAAGTCTGACCTTTCAGGATAATTAAAGTTGATTCGTTTTCATCGCAGACTCGGGTTGCTAATTTCACGCTGAATATTTAGCTTTTTTTTTTAAAAAAAAATCTGATAATTAATATGCTACAAAATTATATATAATTTAATATAAAATTTAGTATAATTTATGATTTTTTATTTCATATATGAAAATTAATTTAAAGATAAATTATATATATATATATATATATATATATATATATATATATAGTAAAATGATGCTAATTAAACGATTGAAATAATGCATAATGTACACAACGCATACATAGTTAATTAAATTTTACTAATATTTACGACCGTTTTTAGGTTTAAATAAAGACATCGAAAACGTTTAAAACAATTAATGAGGTGTAGAAAATTACTGTACGGTAATAAAATATCTATAAATTCCCACGATCATCATTCGAATAGACTATAATAGTAATAGTAATATATATATATATATATATATATATATATATATATATATATATATATATATATATACTAAAAAAAATATAGACAGTATACAGGATGTCAGCAATTACCGGATCGAATCTCGTTGTTTACCTTTGTCAACGGCCGCTGTGTTACTGTTTAGTTTATTTATTACTATTGACTATGATGTTCAACGTCGAATCGGTTGTGCTATGAAGATTATACAGGGCCGCATGTAGGATATTTTTAATTGAATTTTTGTCACCTTGAATATTTGTAATTACGTTTATTACGTATTTTACTAAAAACAAATGCATCTATTTAATTGTTTTATTATAAAAATTATTTTTTTTAAATATTTGAAAACGCCTTATATAATAATTTATTTTTATAATTTTTAACTATATTAAAAATATTTATTTTTAACTGAAAAAAAAATTATAATTTAATAAAAATATATTTTTTTCCTATTTAATAAAATCAAATATTAAATATATATTTCAAGATATTCATTTACCCCAATTAAAAATGTAATAGATATAACAAATTTATTACATGAAATATTAATAAGGGCTGAAACCTCTTTTTCAAGTTGATTTATTATTAAAAAGCACGAGTCATTAGTTATACAGTCAACCTTCATATTAAAATATATGCGTTTAATATAAATTATTTTTTTTAATTGAATAATATGATATATTACTAACATATTATTAAAGAATTTAATTACATAATTAATATATATATATATATATATATATATATATATATATATATATATATATATATATATATATATATATATATATATATATATTGTACGTCATAGTAGAATCTGAAATAAAATACCAGGAAATATATATAAGGAAATAAATCTAGATATTGAATGATGACGTCTGGATTATTTGAGAAACAACCGGAAGTCTATATTTCCAAATATAACCAGATTAAACAAAAAAAAATCTAAAAAATTCCAAAAATTTTCACATATCAACGTTCAGTTTATATAATTTTTATATACAAAAAAACGTGTTAAACGCTCCGTCAAATTTCGACGATTATAATAATAAATCGAAAAAATAAAAACATTAAAGAGGAATTAAATGTTATTATTATTATTCTTCGAAACCGCAAACCGATAGCGTATTTTCAGAACGAATGAAACGCTAGGAAAAAAAAATCCAGTGGCGGAGGGGGAAAATTATAAATAAATAAATAAATAAATAGGAAAATTCCGCGTTTATGAATCAAAATGAGGTTTGGCTCTATCATCGTAAAACCGCATTTAAGCAAAAATAAACGGAATATTTTCGGAATGTTTCGTCGTGGAAAAAATATAAAAATCTTATAGACTGTTATTTCAACCTGTCGTATATTTTCTTTTATTGAGAAAAAAAAATATAAAATACAAATTAAACGAAGGGGAAGGGGGGTGAAATGTGTATTAAAAATATACTGAATATAATTTAGAAATTTATCGACTGTATTTGTTTGACGTTTTCCATTAAAATTCTTCGGTTTGTTGAAAAATATGTACGAGGCATTTTTATCGTGATTTAATACGGTCAGTAAAAATAAATGATCTATAAAAATAAATTACTTATTATATAAATAAATCAATGGATTTACAGCCCCTGTAAACTTTTTCTAAGTCATACGCGTTGATTTATGTTCAATCTTAGGATATTATTTTAATACATATACTAAAAATTAATTTCTTACCAATTTCATTTTTTCACTCACATAATATGAAATATTATTTTAATATAATAATTGTATAACATATCGATATATAATAAAATAATTATTACAGGATTGAGTTGACGACTCAAACCTGTTAAAAAAAATAAACCAGGATTTTGAAATTCAAAAAAGTGAGACCTTGACTCATATAACATAATGAAATTACCGATTTAATTAATTAATATACATAATGAACCTTGGGTTCAAATTCTATTAACATTACAACTTCAATTTTAATTTAAAAGGACGCATTTTTATCATCAAAAAAAAAAATAATAAAATAAAATATTTAAATACGAGTGACGTGACTTGCTTTAATAGAATAATTAAGGTCATTTACAAGATTCTATAGTAAATTAATGTTAAAATTTTTTAACATCGTATTTTCATGTGAAATTAAAAGTGTGAAAGATCACACACAACCGACATATATATATATATATATATATATATATATATATAGTTCATAGATTAATAATTTAGATCGTTTATTTAAATGAAAATCAAATAAGTCATAAATATTTTAAATACAAGTAAAATGTAATATAATTGAAAAAATTCATATAAAATTATATATATATATATATATATATATATATATATATATATATATATATATATATATATATATATTATGAGAGTAAAGATTCGAAGGGTGGCGAAGGTTGCGGTAATAATTTAACCCTTATGTCACGTACAAAATCGTCATGTACGCCTTCATATCGAGTGACATGCGAGTCCGAATCGATGTCATGTCTGGCAAATCGAATTTTCCGGAAAAATGAATCAAAATAACCCCCACCCCAAACCCCCCTCTCGGCCCCCAGAAATAAATTACGCGCGATTCGTGTAAACGTATATTTGCAATTGATATTTACAAAATCGATTGTGAAAATTGAACATATTTAATTAATTTATAATAAAATTAAATTGATTGATAATATAAATATGTCATTTAACGGTCGATTTAATACGATTTGTATGTAATTAAATTTGTAAATGTTTATTGTAAAATTGTATTGTAGATTAACTATAATCGTATCGTCGGTTTTTGTTATTAATCGCTGGCGCAAAAAAATCGACGCGTACAGATTTTTCCCGCCGTTTCGGAAAATCGTTTTTCCATTCGCGGCTTTATTATAATCGACACGCTAAAAATGATAATAATGCGGTCGCTCGTGCCAAAGTACAACTATAATCGATATTTATAGAACGTAAAAAACGCGATTTAAACTCGAACGAGTGCGACGTCGAAAACGATCCCGGTTCAATGTTCTTTTTTTTTTCTATTGAGCGGTGATCTAATTTTTTTTTCTTTATTTTTATTATTATTTTTCTTTGCGATTTTCCGCGAAGATTTGGCGGAAAATTTCGCTACCCTCGTCGGCGGCGGCGGCGGTGGATGAATTATTGAATGAGCGATATTTCGATGTTCGACCGCCAGACAAAATATGACAGATCGACACGTTTCATGTTCATAAATAATATATATATATATATATATATATATATATATATATATATATATATATATATATATATATTATGTTGTGATGAAATCGATTTTCAGCTGAACTTGGTCTATATATCGTAGACTTGTCGTATGAAAATCGGTTGCTGAAAATAGAACTTCATATATTTATACAGTTCTATACTAATATATTGAGTCTAATTTGTAATATTATATATATATATATATATATATATATATATATATATATATATAAATTTATAGTGAATTTATGTTTATGTATTTTGTATATTTAGAACAAACATTCATAATCTGTTTGAATTGAATAATCTTCATAAAGTTGTATTTAATATGTAAGAAAAATATATTAATATATTATTATTACTATTATATTTTCTTAGTAAACAATATGAATGTTTATATTTTGTAAAGATAATGTTATTCTTATTGAATTAGTATAAAATAATTATAATTATATTATAAATTTGTTTTGCTGAAAGCCATCAACGAATGAATGTTGTTCAATAATTTACATATAATTTACATATAAATTTAATTCGATTATTTTTTTTTATCAAGATTTCAATAAATATTTTTATTTATAATTTTTATAAAAATATAAAATAGTAAAAAAAAATATTAAACGAATGTGGTATTTTCATTAAAAATTACGTTATTTTAACTTGATATATATAAAAAAACAGGAAAAAGTGTAATTAAATTTATTTATTAGTAATCGGTTGGTCAATAATTATAATGAAAATGTAAGAAAGTATGATTTAATAAATAAAATATGATTTTTTATTATTATTCTTTATACAATATCAAAAATATTAACAGTAACTAATATAATAATAGATGGCGTTGTAGTACAGCTTTCATAATTTGAAATACTATTTTCAAGTGCTATAATTAAATAATATTTCGATAACGTAATATTTATATATAACTTATTTCGTATTATTATAAAATATCCAATTATATTATTTTCGACAAAATAGTATATTCATATCGTGTGATAATAAAGAGAATAAAAGATTTTATTTTATTCAGACATATATATTTTATTATATATATATATATATATATTAATACGAAAAATCAAAAGAATAAATTTATTCTTATATTTAGCTACGTTTTTATCATTCTAAAAGAAATTAAAAAAATATGATTTATGACACAATTAAATAATATCTAAAAATAAAATAAATATTTCTAACATTAATATATATATATATATATATATATATATATATATATATATATATATATGCAAAAGAAAAGCGACAGATCAATACTATATTTCAATAAATGTAAGTACATATTTTTTATGAGTTACGTCAATACATATAGACAAATACACATACACACACACACACACACACACACATATATATATATGTGTGTGTGTGTGTGTGTATGTATCTTTTTCATGAGAGCAAAAAAACACGTGCTGAAAACGTATCTATATAAAATATAATATATATTTATATGAAAATGTTATACATATATATATATATATATATATATATTTATATATATATAATATTATATATTAATATATTATATTTTTACTGTTTCCCCGTGAAACGTTTGACGTGTAATATATATGTTTTCGTGTCAAAAAATGAAACTCGAGCACTGAAAAGATACGTTCCATTTCATATTTCTTTCGATCATTATACATGCGAAATGTAATGGAAAATTCGCGTTAAACATTAATTTAAAACGCTTTTTTTTACACGCATATATACGCGATAAAAAATGTATATTATGTCGGACTTTCTCGTATAACGCGACTACAAAAAAAAATACGATCAACACTCGTATAACGCGATAAATGATTTCATATAATAATATTTTATACATTTTTTCATATTTAGAGTGTTTTTAGGTGGTTTTGCACATGTTAATTTGTTCGCATATATATATATATATATATATATATATATATATATATATATATATATATATATATATATATATATGTAGTATATGTGATATCATTGATGTGTTATTTTTGTTTTTAACTAAAGAAAATCATTCGAAAATATATCATAATATTCAGTAAATTTAAGTTGAATACAGAATTGATGACTCGAGTAAATTATGTTGATATTTAAAAGTTTACTTTATATATATATAAAACTATTATTATAAATATTATATAAAAATACAAAAGTTAATGACTTCTAAATAAAATAAAATATATATAAGTCATTATTTTTTTTATGATAAATAGTCGTCTTTAAAATACGAAATATTTTTTATTATATAAAAAAATCAACAAATGCATTCCATCGAAATATTATATTAATATGCTAAGTGGTCTTTTAATAAAACATTATTAACATGTTAAATGGTATATATATATATATATATATATATATATATATATATATATATATATAATTCTAAAATTATATAGAAAAACAAGTCTAATAAATGTATGTCGTTAACAATCTGATGTTGAATCTTCAAATTAATCTAACATGTTTATATAATAATTAAACAAGAAAACAGATATCAACGAAAAAAAAATATTGATTTAAGCTATCTGTAAAATATAAACGTGAAGCGAAAACAAATAATTTTTAATTAATTTCACATCTAAAATTACTAATGTATATATATATATATATATATATATATATATATATATATATATATATATATATTGTCTATATATATTTCTTCGATTTTTTATCGATTAAAAGATATATTTATAATTTTTAATGAATGTTGAAAACCGATATCTGTTTATTAATATATAATATATTCAGATATATATAATATATGTATTTTGTATATATTATATATAAACTATTTTAAATAAAAACGTCTAAACGTGTGAGTGTATATATATATATATATATATATATATATATATATATATGTATAAAGAAAAAAACATTCAATTTAAAATCGATAATAAATAAAAAGTGTAAAATGATACTTTCCCGACGCGTTAACTCCTAACAAATCGTTCAACATTATAATAAATAAGATAATTTCTCGATAAAAAAAAAAGAAGTCGGAAAATTTCGCGGAAAAACTTACGCTTATTCAAACGTCTTACTTTCGTCGACGATAAATAAAATACGCACGAGTTACCTAAAGAATATCGATCGATATCGATCGATTCGCTATTTTTTTTTGTTTTGTTATACGAGTTTTTTTCCGTAGAGTTTTCGCGAGCTTTTCCGAGAGTGCGAGCTCCGTCAATGAAAAGGAAATAAAAACTGTGCACGTTTTTCTATTTAGACGGAGTGGAAAACGCGCGCGTCTTCAACGACGGCCACAGACCGACTGATTTTGTCTTCTGGTCGAATGATCGACCAACAACATGCCCGATACTTTGCTAATGTGTGTGTGTGTGTGTGTAATATTTGCTTATTATATTGTGCGATAATATGTGTGTATAAACGAATTGCGAACGAATATTGGAGTCGAAAGTTTGGAGTCGAAGTTTTTTTCGATTTGGTTTTAAAAAAAAATATTTCAATGTTTAGATTTAATAAAATGTCTTATAATTTTGTGTGTGTGTGTGTGTGTGTGATGAAAATGTGTGAGAAGTGTGAATTTGTGTTGAAAATGTGGAGTTTTAGAATTTTAATTAATTTAAATGCTTGAAATACGTTGTTAAGTTTCATATTATAATATATGAGTAAAATGTGAATATTTTGCTTATATAATTATAACAGTTTATAGTTTGGAGTCGAAAAGATAAATTTCTTCTAAATTAGTACAAAATATATATTATATATATTAGATATTGCGAATTTTAATTTATTAATGATGTATGTGTATGTGCAAATTATAAATTAATATTGAAAATGAAGTTATAAATATTTGGAGTCGATATATTTTTGAATATTTTTTTAAATTGGTATAATTTTTAATTTTTTTTTTCAATCATAAATATAAATAAAATAATCGTTTCTGAGTCATATATTAACTACCTAAATAAAATATAATTTTATACAATTATTTATATATAAATAAATAGCTAAAATTCTAAAAAAAAAAATGAACAATACTTGTTTAATAAGTTTGATTTATATTTAACACGTAAATTAATATTCAATTGAAATATCTAGATTTGATTGATTATCAAAAATTTATAACACATAAAAAAATATTAACAACAATCATTTTAATAACGACACAAAAAATATATTACCTTGATGAATCTTTACTATAAAAAAAAACATTATAATTAATGATTAAAATTTATTATTCCTTATAATCAATCAATAAAATAATTATTTTAGTACGAGAAAAAATAAATATATTTAAATTTAAAAAAAATGTATTTATATTAATATTCAATAAACACCGAAAACAAATTAATTATAATTTGATAAAATAAAATAATTACAGTCGGTTTTATATTACATCTTTGCATCTAATAGTTATTTAACTGCTAAAACACAGTTAAAACGGTTAATGAATTTTCGTATAATAAGCGGTTAAAATGCAACGGTTTAATCGCTATTATTCAATATAAAAAAAAAACAAATATTTGCAAGAAATTAATTTAACTATATACGCATAGTTAAAAATAGACAATTTTATTAAACGGTTAAAGATATTGTATAAAAATTAACTTCAAGGTTACTTACTATTATTATTTTTTTTATTTATTTATTATCGCGATTTTTTTTTATCGCGAAACTCATAAAACATGATAAGAGACATGCATTATTTTATGTTGTATGAAAAAAAAATAGGTGTTTTTTAATTAATATTTATTTTATAGACGCTGTCGATTGGTTGATTGCGATCGACCGGTTGATCGGAAGCTATTTTCTATCGATCGGGTTCATTTTTCATTTTTAATCAGCACTATATATGTTCTATTATATATGTATATATTTATATTTACGATTACGTCTTATTCTTAATAATATAAGAAGCAATTCGTGACTAGTTTTTCTTTTGTATAAATGGCGAATATCCGTCTGTCAGTTCAAAAATTAACCGTATAAATATATATATATTTGATACGTTTGAGTTGTGAAAATTTTAACGATAATTGTAATATCATGTATTTTCTTAAATATTATATATTATTTTAAGAGAGTAAATTAAATTTTAATTATATACACAAAAATATTTTTGATTTTATTTACTTTCTTCGAAGAGGTTTCAACTCGTAAGCGTTATATTAAATATTTACTCAATACTGAATATTTCTCTCGTTTTCATTTATACCAAAAAAAAAATGAAAGGAAAGGATTATTAAAAAAAATCCAAAATTTGTCTCGAAACGCGAAATCGTTTTAGGAAATCCGGATTTTTTTCGCAAATATTTGATTGAGCGCCAAAGGTTAAAATCGTGACACGTTAAATACGCCGTTTAAATATTAATTAATTTGTACGAAATGAAACGAGCTTTGAATACAAATTTTTAACTCGTATGTAATATGTAAAAATATGCCAAATAACGAATGCATAAATTATATTTTACGTAAAAAAATAAAAACATTGAGAAGGGTTAACTAAAAAGTCCTTTAGACTGCAATTCATTATTTTAATATAAAAAAATCGAATTATTTTCATATATTAATAATGATAAATATATTATGTATACATTATAATTATACGTATTTTCCAAAAAAAAAATTAATAAAAAATATTATTATTTAACCAAGTAGTTAAATATTAAATACGATTTGGGTTTTTCTCGAATCGTTTATACGATTACGAGTGTACGTTTTTATTGAAGCACGCTATATATATGTGAGCTAGATTTTCTGTTTGCATTCAAAACATATTTTCATCGGTGTGTAAATTTAATGAAATATATAAATATATATAAAAAAAATTACACAGCCTTTAATATGCATTTTTTACGGATTTATTGCGTTATTTGCTTTTTATTGCGACTACGTATTATCGTTTTGATTACATTTTCGAGAAAAGTAGAAAAAAAAATATATATATATATATACACGAAAGTATTCGAAGAATTTTCTTCGCAAACAAAAAAATTTTCCTCGTTATCAATTTTCAAACAACTGAACTCTTTATTATTTGATACGCGTTCGCTTTATAAAATTCGTTCAGTTATTAAGCGGCATTCACATCGACAGAAATACAATAAAAATATTTCAATAATATTTCGCTTTCATATAAAACAAGTAATATATAAATTTGAATTTATTTCTCAGAATTCAGTGTTCGGATATTCAATAAATTGAAAAATTTAATTTAATATCGAATTATATAACAAATCGTTTTTCACGGTAAAACTTCGATTATAACTCTAATATGCATATATCGTGACTATGAAGTATTAAAATATGTAGATGCGGCTTAACAATAAAATAAAATTCAAAAAAAAAAAATAGATTCACATTTTACATAAAGCTATAAGTGCACACACTAGTAACCGGTTCGCTTAACGTTTATTATTTAATTAATATGTAATTTGTATACGTAAGTGCATATTAACCCTTCAACGGCCGAGCGTCATTCAGCGGCGCAATAATAAAAACAACAAAAAAAAACGACCCCGTTCTATTTGTCGAAGCAGCGTATTTAAAACGAGTTAAATGGACGTTGATTTGTCAACCCGTTGAGCGCCGCGCAGATAGCGAGTCTTATTTATTATAATTTGTTTATATATATATATATATATATATATATATATATATATATATATATACATTTTTTATCGTCAAAGTCCTGACGCTGTCGGAATATTCTCGTAAACTTTAATTGTTTTATCGCTGCAATGTTGTTGTTGTTGTTGTCGTATTTTTTTGTTTTTGTCGTTGTGTTGTTCTCTTTTTTTTTTAAATTTGATTTTCTTGCTTTGGAAGTCGAAGAAGAAGAAGAAGAAGCAGAAGACGACGACGACGACGGAAACGAATGTCTCCTGAGATCGTCAAATAAACAAGGAATAATCGAAGGTCGATCTTAACCCTTTCACCGACGACGTTCGAACGTTAACGTGAAATCCAATAAATACATGTCTTTTCGATGCAAATGAGAGGTTTGACGGTAGGTTTTCACTCAATAATAAAAATAAAACAATTTGTATATTATCAGTATTAAAATACATTTTTAAATTATTATAAAAAAAAATTATCAATAAAAATAAAACAGTAATTGTTTTAAATCAATTAAAAATAATATAATATTAAATAAAATATAAACTGATTACATCGTTATTCGAATTATACAATTTACGTCATACAAATTATTAATTAAAAAAATCAGTTTAAAAAAATTGATATAAATTCGGTTCAATTAATGTTCGAAAATATATTTTTCATTAATATAATTATTTTCGACGCTTTCAATTACATCATGATATAATTGAATAATGTTATTGTTTGCATTGAGTACATACAATAAAATAGTGGTAATGCATTTGTACACTTTATCACTTGTGAATAGTAAATAACGTATTCAATTCCCGTGATTATTATTTATATTTTAATATCATTTTTATATGCGATATCGATATTAAAATTTAATAATTAAAAAAGTTTCATCTTTTCTAAATAAATATTATATAATATATAATTCTAAGAATTATATTGATATTTTTAAATAGAAGTCGAAATACATAAATCATAAAAAATTCACAATATACTGTGAAAAAAAAAACAGTGCGCAATCAATGAATACATTTTAATAATATTTATTCATTGAATCATCGATAGTTTTAACTGAAAAAGCAAACGGAACGGATTTTTTTCATGAACAAAAAAAAAATGTGACACAATATATAATATTATTATTTTAGCAAATGTTTTTTTTTCGCTCGCACCTCACCCCTCCCCCTTTTTTTTAATATTCATAATAAAAAATGCAAATATAAAAATATACGGAAAAACTGCATATCGGCGCCGATGCACAAACAAAATGTCGTTGTCTATTTTTTATTTTTATTTTTTGCTTCCATCTATTTGTCATCGTTTAACACGTTTATGACTGGATTATTTCGCGGAGAAGAATTCAGCGTTTGTCAAACGGTGACGTTGCATATATTATACGGAAAATATGTTTCCTATTTTACGCGTGAAAAGCTAGAAACGTGAAGCGCTTCCGGGAAAACTATTTTATATGAAAAGTTGAATGTTGGATTAGTAATTGAAAATTTGTAAAGTTTTACGTTTTAATAAAGAAATGGAAATTATTAATTTCAACATTATATGATTTAAAAAAAAAATTCGTTTTCGATATTTATAATATAAAATAATTTTATACTGATATAAAAATATATTTGAGTGCACTTTATTCAGGTTATGTTATTATAAAACTATATTATATATATATATATATATATATATATATATATATATATATATATATATATATATATACAAATATAATAATACATTAAATAATAAATAAATCATATAAAATGAAAAAAAAAATATTTTCAAAATATTATTGAATTTATTAATATATAGTGATAATAAAAATAATGTTTCGTGAACCTGATCAATCCTAAAATAAATAATTCATATATGAATTTAACTATAAATTTCATTATTGAATATATTTTTATTATTTTAAATATACGATTTAATTTAGAATAAAAGGGTGAATTTGAAATAAAATCCTACTAATTAGATGTGTCAAAATTTTTTATCGTCACATTTACGAATTTTTCGCGCGCCGTTCGCGGAAAACGACCGTTTTTCTTGCATTTTTTTTTCAGCGAAGAAGTTTTCCGCGTCAACTATAAATCACAACCAGCGGTTTTAAAACGGACAGAGAATACGGCGCGCGACATTTTAGAAGCACGGCTATCAAATTACCATGGCTAATTCGCCATTTTGAATAACGACCTCGTGTTAAGTGAATGCCGGGCATTAAAGGGGCAATTTAAACGACGCCTTCTTATCGTTAAAGACGACCAAAAAAAAAATGTATATATATATATATATATATATATATATATATATATATATATATATAATAAAAATCGAGACGAGCTGAAGGAAAAAATCTGAAGTTATACCATATATATTGGATGTATGTGTGTGTGTGTAATAAAATGAAATATAAAATCATTCTTGAGATGATCGAAACGATAATGTCCATAAAAGGATGATGCCGTGATATGATCATTATACTATTATATATATATATTTTTTTTTATTATTATTTAAGTGAATTAACATTTAACTTAATATATATATTTCTTTAATATCATATAAAATATTTGTAGTATGTGTTGTATTAATAACGTTTTTTTTTTATTTATTATAATAATTAGCGTAGAATAACATGATTTAAGGAATGATAATTGAATATATTTAGTATGGAATATGTTAAAGTAATTAAACATATTTTGTAATATAATTAAGTATCAAATATATCAAAATTTAAATTTAATTTTATATACGTATTGGAAGAAAATTCAACTGGGAAAAAATTAATTTAAAATATTTTTAAATTTAAAAGTACAATAAAAATTAATTTATTTTTGGTTTAAAAATAATAATATATAAATAAGTTACAATATTATTTAAGAATATTTTTTTATAACGGTTGACTAAATCATGCATTTAAGATAGATAAGTAATTTAATTAAAAAAAAATAAACTCGAAATATATTTATTATAATATTATAAATATTAATTTAAAAAATACAATATATATATATATATATATATATATATATATATATATATATATATGTATATATATATATTGTGAATATATGATATATTGAAATATAATTCGAACTCAATATTCTCAATATAAAACGTTTTTAATAATATCAGAAAAAAAAAGTATAAAATTGAAACGATCACAATTTACAGTAATAAATAACGCTTATTATATAAAAAACGGCAGAACATCAAAAACAAATTACTCGCACTTATATCATTCGCATTCCGAACGCTTTTTATTATAAACGCTCATACTTATATCTATATATTACGCACACTTGATACATTTTATTGCGCTTTAAAAAAAGGTACCAAAAAAAAAAAACCACTGATGTAAAACGAGATCGAAAGTAGACCATTAAATAATATTTCCACGTGCCCCCCTAGCCGCGAAATATGCCATAATAAATGTGTGCAGAATAATAAACAAGCCGATCGCGAGAGGGGGGGGGCAGGAGGGAAAAAAGGGTTTAAATTCACATAAATTCGTTCGATGAAACAGGATTTGAATTTTACACGTATTTTCCTATGAATTATTTATAAGGCGGCGTCTTCGACTAATATTCGTTTTCCCGTTTTAACGATTATTTCTATCGATTTTTCGATATTATTAATACGCGTTTTTTTTATATATTAAAAATTTTTCATTGATACACGTATTCAATAATCGATCGATCGTTAAAACGATATTATCGTTAAAAATATATTTATAATACTGAAAAATTCGCATAGGAATATACGAAAAAAAGCGCGTCGTTATTACAAAAAAAAAAAAAACGAAATTTTTCCCATAAAAACGCATATACACTTAATTAAAATCAAATTATTCATAAAAAAGGGGGGGTGTATATAAAGTTAACCCTGTAGGGATGTCGACGTTCCCTTCGACGTCGTTAACTCCGAGTTTAATTGCATAAGCAATCGCTAAAAATTAAAACTTTTAATTCTCGTTATCTTGAACCGTCGAAAATTTACGATATATATGCGAAAAATTTACTCTCGCAAAAAATAAAATAAAATAAAATAAACAATAATAATAAAAAAAAGGAGCATCATAAAGGTGAAATTTAAAGGAGCGCGACGTGAAATCGCTTTCGAATTATTATTATTCTCTTTAATACAAGACTTCGCTTATATAAATATGTATGCAAATTAGTGTAATTCAAATTAAATACACGGTTAAGGAAACGATACTACTGATACTGCTCAAATGGCACATATGAGGTTTGAGCATAATGCGAAATGCCAAAATCGAAACTTAATATTGTATCCAAAATGTGTGCGCGTGTGTGTGTGTGCGTGCGCGCGTGTGCGATAACACAGCGAAATTATTACGGCGATTTTATGGCGAAATTTTAAGGCGAAACCGATCTTCATTACGTTTTCCGAAAGATTGTCGGTTTTCCGATAAGTCGAACTATAAACGATTCCGGTATACGTTTATCGGACGATGAGAACCTGTTTCGGTTTTAATCGGTGGACTTTTTTTTTCGATACATTTTCGCAATGGGGTTAAAACAAAATGGCCGATCTTTAGATTTTTTTTTTGGAATTCACGTAACGTCTAATCAAACTGCAATTTTTCGCATGAAAATTTTGAAATTGTTTTCGGTTCAAACTTGACAATTTTGCCAGAAGGATTATAATAAAGATAAAATTTCATTTCGCACGCATCAAAAAAAAAAAGCAGTGGCGTACATAAAAAAAAATCTCAAACGAGACATATACCACACTGTATACATAATTTTGCAAATCTGACATATGAAAACTTGCACATTACGTTCTGCATTCGAGATTTTTGACCCCGGTTCGCCATCCTAACGCTCTAAGTGCGAGAATTATTACATATTTAACCCATTCTGACGATGATGGCATGCGAATTGAACCGTGTCGCATATAAAGACGGTCCCATAGTATGCTCTGTTCGATTTTCGTTTTAACCAGATGCGACCACTTCGCTGTTAAATTTACTGGTCTGTTGCAGTCAAGTATGCAGATTATCTGCATCGATCTGGTTCGACTCCACTCGCAATACATCTTTATAAATAAATATATATATATATATATTTATATTTATCCATTCATACGTCTATGATGCAATCGTTGTCCGACACTATTTCCTTTTTAAGGATACTCTCTTTTGGAATTAACGTCGGCGAAACGTCTTTTGTACATAATGCGGATCCAATTCGATATTGAGATGCACAATTCGCCACTTAAATCCCATATCTAATTTCTGCTAATACGGCATTAGTTCAAATAATAAACGTTTCATACATTCGTGTTCTAATTGGATATAAGGTATAAAACGTTGACGATATTAACGATTATATTCATATAGCTATTTGACACTCTCTATAAATGCAGATCGGTTGTAATGTGTGGATTCGCGTTACAAATTTCTACTATGCGGATTATATTGAATATGTAAAATCCTTTCATCTAAATTTTAATGTAGAAATACATCTTTGTGAACGATATGGGTGAAACGTGCGCTTTGTAACGCGAAATAGCGGCCCTGTTCGATAATGTGATATTATTGACAAAAAAAAAAAAGATGTTTTGTAGTGTAAAGCTACTCACTATTAGTATGATTAATAAATGCATTTTTTATGATATTTATTATGAATAATATTTTATATGAATAAATATTTTTCGGGAATGAATTATGTCATGATTCAAAGGAATATTAATTACTAAATAGTAAAAAGTGAATCATTTACAGATTATTTAAGAAAATATTGAATCGCCAAATTTCAATTAAACTCGTTAATAAGCAGTGAAATTCGATATATATATATATATATATATATATATATATATATATGCATTAAGATGATCAACTTTTTTTATAATGAAATTGAGGACATTGTGAAGGATTCAAAAGATCATTATTGAAACTCTGACGATTTCAAAAAAAAAGTACTACGTCTTCAATCAATTTCAATCTTCATTTCAAATTCAATCTCAATCTTAAGGACGACTCAAAAATATTTTTTTGTCAATTTATAAACTCTCAAAATCTGTCTAACGGATAAATTTTGAAAAAAAAACAATATTTTAAAAGGAAAATTTTCAAAGAAGGATACGACTTTAAATAAGAGAACGTTTGGTCACTTTATATACAATATATATATATATATATATATATATATATATATATATATATATATATATATATATATATATATATATATATATATATATATATAAATATATATATAGAAAAGCGATCATGTATGTTACCTCCAAATTATAATTCACTGATATTTTTCGCCAAAAAAGTTTAAATATACGCAATAAATCATTTAAATCTAAATTTTGTTATATATATATATATAATAAACGAATCATTAATTTTAAAAATACAGCAAATATTTCTATATCAAATCAAATAAATTATAATATTTATCAGACGCCATATATAAAAATAATAATATAGATCAACTCAACATAGACACAACAATTAAAATATACAAGAAGAAAAAAAAACGTATAAAATTTGAATATGAAATCGAAACTCGTAAGTGAAAACCGCTTTTCCGCCTCCGAACAACATATCTATATATTAACCGATTTTCATTTTTTTTTATATACAACAAGTTCACTTCTTAATTGGACAGCAAACTCGTCGTACACGATTTATCTCATTAAACTGTATACGTCTTTAATAAATGCGATTTAAATCGAATACTTGAACGTCGCACTAACGCAATTAATTCTAACTGCGAGCTCGCGAAGAAAGTAAACTGCATAGAAAATCGATAAATATCCTATATTTTTCAACAATTTTTATTATAAAAATATGTAGATATACTATTAAAAAAAATCAACGAATTCATACATATATATGTATATGTTTGGTTCGTTATAAAAATTCTAGTTTTTATATATGTATATATAATATATATGTAAAATTTTAGATAGTTTTCAAATGAACAAGTTGATGATGTCTTTTGACTCTGAGCTTCAGTTTAATGAATGTAGACATCTCTTATAGATTATAATGTGGAAAAAAAAATATTCTGACCTCATTTTGAAAATCCTGCATAATAATAATAACGATTCAAATAGTTAAAATGTGCTCTAATGTATCCGCATTGCATTCAAATTTATCGCTCCAGTTCATACTCTTCATTACGGTCTTGTTAATTAATTTTATACAAAGGAATTGAATTCAGCCGATGATCATTTCGAATGCAACATCTTGTTCGTACGTTGAAATATATTCGCTAGTTGAAAATAATTGAAGTGTCTATGAATAAAAAGCAAAAATATAAAAAAAATTAAATGAATAATTCGCGACGTGCGTTTTACGAATGTACAGCTCATTAAGTAAATTATTACATAAAAATATATATATATATATATATATATATGTATATATCTATTATGAAACTAGTTCAAACACGAACGCGATTATAAAGGCGGATTTACACCTGTCGAAAGAATTTTTATTGTGTCGTTAATATTTTATTATTGTATTATACAAGTTAGCAAAGAAATGCATTCTTAAACTGTTTATTTACAGTGAAGATTAAAAACGTTTTTTCCCATTGTTAAATCATTCAAATAGTACGATTTTAATATATATTTAATATGAGTGATATAAAGATATCTTAATTTATATTAAATAATAGTATTTTGTGATAAATTACAACTAGTAAAATTTGTCTTGTAAATCGGTGAGAATTTTTGAAACATATATAATGTGAAATTGTGATAATAATAATGTTATTTAGCACAGATTTTCCAACAATATTTTACAAAGCTAATATGATAAAATTCTAAATATATAAAATTTTAAAAACTATATATTAAATATTATTGATACAAAATATATTAAAAAATTAGAATTATGATAGATAAATTGATTAGTGATGAAAAGTGAGACTGCATTCAAACCGTTGCCTCATTCGAAATATGCTTAACAATTCAAATTTTAATATGGAGCACTATATTATATATATATCAATTTATATATATATATATATATATATATATATATATCAATTTTTCAGCGAGAAATGATATATTTAAACGACAATATGTTATTTTTTAATGTTACGCTTTGTTGCAATATATTAAAAGCGATAGGTAAACTTCGGTGGTGTGTTATTAATTTGGTTGGCGTGAAAAATTCTGATAAATGAGTTACGCACGCACAAACACTCACGTCTTATACGCTTCATGTATATATATATATATATATATATATATATAATATGAGAGCCAAGTTTTTCCTATATGTTTATTGGAACAAACCCAATACTCGTTAGAAATAATGACATGATAGAAAAAAAAAAAAATATATATATATATATATATATATATATATATATATATATATGTATAATATTTACGAGTAACGAAAAAAATCGGTTACGATTCTTCATTCACATTTTTTTTTTCAAATTATTTTTCCTTCAGCAACTTTTTTTCCGATCGAGCTATTCCAGAGTTTTTCCGGAAATTTAAATCTCGTTACGTCGATTTTTCTTTTTATTTCTTTAAATGTCTCTCTAAATATTTCGAAACATAAATCGAGATTTACATTGAAAAATGTTACTTTTTTATAATACCAATTTCTCTTTATATTTTTGCCGAACGATCGAAAGTCGCTTTCGTCATTGTTTTTTTTTTTTTGAATAGTAAAAAGTATGAAAAATATAATAATATACATCATTATTATAATATCTTTATAAAGACACTCAATCAAATAAATTTATTATATATATATAATGTAATGCAAAATTTACATACGTTCACTTTCTTTTTCGTTAATGTATTGTTTTATTGCGTTATTTATTATGTATATTTTGATCGACATAAAGACGTGTAATAAAATAAATGACAAGTACACTTGAAAATGATGAATGGAATGAATTATATCTACATTTTTTTAATAGCAAAATTTCAAAAAAAAAATGAGAAAAATATTCATACGTATATACGGAATATTATGAATAAAATACTTAATACTGGTTTTAACATCAATTTCCTATATAAAATGAAGAAAATGTAGTAAATATATAGAATTATATTTTTTGTTTGCATAAAATTCTTTATTAAATTTCATAAAAAATATACAATATAAACATATGTTACAAGTAAAAAAATATTCATATATATATATATATATATATATATATATATATATATATATATATGATTTAATATAATAATAAAGACAAAAATGTGCCCTTAAATATAATAAAATATTCGCTTTGATATAGAATAATACACGAGTGATTTTAAATTAAATATACATGAATCACCGAATAAAAAACGGTGTCGCATGAATGTAACATTTTCAATAATAAAAAAAATATGTATATATAATAAATAAATATAATTAAAATAGAAAACGTGAGTCAACATTCGAAATAGTATATGTATATATATATATATATATATATATATATATATATATATATATACACATTTTAAAGTGTAAAAAAAATTAACGCCCACAAATTGTGGTTTAATTAATCAGATCGGTTAAAATTTAACCGATGAA
The DNA here is from genome assembly GCA_024500535.1 of Leptonema lineaticorne. Taxonomy (NCBI): domain Eukaryota; kingdom Metazoa; phylum Arthropoda; class Insecta; order Trichoptera; family Hydropsychidae; genus Leptonema; species Leptonema lineaticorne. The sequence goes on along the minus strand of JANIJI010000012.1, from coordinate 722,411 downwards.
TAATGACCGAAGAGAACGAACGGGGGAGGCTTCAAAAATTATATATATATATATATATATATATATATGTGTGTGTGTGTGTGTGTGTGTGTGTGTGTGACACCGAATTAACCGTACGTTGTAATAATAATACATCGTAACAGTTGAATTATTAATATTAATGATCGTGCGTCATAGGAAAAAAATCGGGAATATTAAAAAAAAAATAGAAGAAATATTGGCGAACGCGAATTCTTGTCATCGATTGCGCAATAATGACGAAATATTGACAGGTCAATGACCGCTGAATTTTTTTTAATATATATATATATATATATATATATATATATATATAATATTTTATTATTACATTTTCAATATATTGATGTGGAATGAATTCGATGTATTAAATAAATTATATATAGAAATTAATAATAATTTTTTATATTATAAAAAAAAAGATTTTAATAATTAAAAAGTACAATTTTTATTAAAGGACAACATCTGAAAAAAATATTCGATGATGCGATAACCATTCTTTGGAATTAATATCTACTTCAAAAATTAATGTCAGTGATTTTTTTCAGAATCACAAAGCATATTACAATAAATATCATTTTTATTACTATTTATATTTTAGCATAACGTTATAATTCCAGGAATATTTAATCAAACATTGACTAAGAATGTCTGGGATGACCAACCATCCTTCTTTTGAAAGGATAATACTTCTTTTTATAGTCATGTACTATTGTGAAAAATTGTATATTTTTGTATTACAGATTTAGGGAGTATTTTTGAGACTTTTGAACTCAAAACGAAGGACCTTGTTTTAAGTCATCGTAAGTTAGACGACATTTATGAAAATCTGTCCTAATTTTAATTGCAAAATAGTTGGTAAATACAAAATATTTAAAAATCAATATAAAAATCTTTCAGTTCAGAAATATTTTCAAGTCTACGTTCAACCTTCAAACTAAACATAATTCGAATGAATTATTACATTATAATTAGATTACTAATTTAACATGTTAAAACAATTGTAATTAGCGAACTCGTCAGTTCAATTATAATATATGTCACAGTATATATAAATCAATTAATTAAATAATATATATATATATATATATATATATATATATATATATATATATATATATATATATATATCAATACCTTGAATAGAATACTCGAAGCCTACACGAATAATAAGTATAAAATTATTATTAGATCATTAAAAAAATCATATCTAATATTTTTTTAAATATATATATATATATATATATATATATATATATATATATATATATATATATATATATTACACATCTGCACAGAGATTTTGTATGTTTTTAAAGTGTTAACACCAATTCGCAAAAACCACGTGGTGATATGACGTGACGTCATCGAAGACATGAACGAGCACACAATATCATGATATGTTCATGTCTCTGAGTGAATTTCACTCATGTGGGAAAAACAAACATTATTACCAACGATGACTAATAAAAACGGCATCGTTTTAAAATCCATAATAACAAGCGAAAAATTTTATTCTAAACTTTTTAATATGTTATTTTATTTATATATGAACGTATAATTGTTAACCCTTTAATGTGTAAAATTATTAATATAATATCGACAGTATATATTGATCAGTGTTCATTACACGTTAACGAGTGTTTGAATCGTTCGATTAAATATTATTGATAAATAATATTTCACGATAAATATGAAAATATAAATTTTATATTGAAAATATGAGAATATATATATTGGGAAGAATTGCTAATATAATATATTATATGAGTAAACTTTTTGAACAAAATTGAAAAATTATTTTTTCAATATACATATTTTTTTATATTATATATTAGAAAAAAGTCTATAGTAATCATGTTGTCGAAATTGGATTCTCTACGAATCATTTTTTTTTTTTTTGGAAACCAATTTTCTCGTCTATTGTCTTCGATGTTTTTTTTTCTATATATTGCCTGGTAAACAACAAATATAAATATTTATATGCATATATAATAGATAAATATGTGAATATTTATATAATACCAAATAACGCTTCAAATATTATTTGAAAGCAAAGAAAAAAATATAAGAAAATAATGTTATTATGATTTGCATACAATAGCAATTAATTTTAACAAATTTGTTTATTGTTGTAAATTATTAAATACAAATTATATTATAATACTATTTAATATGTAATAAAACAATATATTAATAATAATTATAAAGAGATAATCAGTGATCTTTTTATAATAATAAATAAAAATTAAGATTTTTTATGATGAAAAATGTAACACATATTTTATTTTAAAATAAATTTTTATTTAATATTTTATTATTATTTTTTAATATAAAATTCTACATTAAAACAACGAAATGCCGCAAATTATATTAATCTAATTTCACTGACAAATTTATGATTAATCAATCCAATATATAATGTCGTTAAAATAATAAATTGCTCGTCATAAATTCAACGTCTAGTCGTTTAAGGGTTATAAAAACTGTTTAAACCTAGCGACACATAAACGGCAATAGAAATTATATAAATAGATAATTTAAATATATATATTTTTTATTTATTTTTTTCGCTAATAATACGCTATAAGTCAAAAATCAAACATTGAGGCATTACTTGGTAAAATATTTATAATTTTGTGCGCGGAAAATTGAAAATTTCTCCTTTATTTATTAAAAAAAAAACGTATTAAATAATGAGATACGTTTAATCAGCGAGTTAAAATTAAACTGAAATATCGATATAATTAATGATTTATTACAATATATAAATATATATTTCTGGAAAGTGTAAAACTTCGAACGCATCTCACTTTCGTCCAATTAAAAATTGATATATGCTTATAATTTATATTCGCGAAAGGCGCTTTGTAAAAGTCTTTTTATATTAAATATTAACATATATAAATATTTTTAATATATTCAAACGAATATAATGACAAATATTTTTTTTCTATTATATGGTACTGAAATATTTAAATAAGAAATAATGAATGAAATAAATATTATATAATTTCTTAGCAATAAAATATTTTGAGTCATCGCTGAAATTATATATAAATATATATAGAATCATAAAATTTTTCAGAATTAAAAATATAAATAGTTTATTTTTTTTCTAGATTCGTTTCGTTTAATCAGGGACTCGTTTCAAATTTTTACAGCAAACAAGAGTCATCATCTGTTAAACGTCACATAAATCATTCGAGATTTAAGACTGCGCTTCTTTAAACGTTCGCAATTTCCCTTTAAAAAAAATATTTTTCAATATTATTATTATTATTATTATTATATTTTATTCTTTTATATACGCGTCGTGATTTATGAATATTGAATTATAAAGGTGGATTCACACGGTCAATCGTCGAATGTTTGAGAATGAAAATTGCCGTTTTCCGATCCGTTTATAACGCTTCGAAGATCGCGGTTCGTTTGTACTGTGAATAAAATAGTATAATAATAATAATAATAATAATAATATATAAAATATAGTCTAATAAATATTTTAAAAATTAAATATTTTTTATATATTATTGTAATAAATTATTAGGAAATATAAAATTTCTCTAGAGAATGAAGTGTATTTTATTTGAGTAACGGAATTTGGATTTATATTTATATAAAATCGAATCATCTATATTGTAATAGATGTAACTTATAAATGTATTATTTAATTAAAATAATATATTAACACTTAAATTATATAATAAGAATAAAATTCGTGATTATAAGCAGTAAATTAGATAAAGTCAATATCACAATGATAAAGCAATATACAAAAAGTAAATTAAATGTTGCAAAGAATTTCTATTATTTTCGTAATTAAATAACGAAAAAAATTCAATTAATTCTAACATTAATTAATGAAATATTTTTTTATAGTAAAATATTCCAGAATGAAGTATTGAAAAATGATGAACGGAAAAATCTTCTGAACATAAATTGTTCTGATTGGACCTGATTTTTACTATTAACAAACTTATATATTTTTATGAATTATAAGAAAATTTTGATTTTTTTCAAAAAAAAATATATACCATAAATATATATACATATATATTGAAAATGTAGACGAAAAAGATTTCTAATTCTGAGTTTAACCCATCGACACGTTTTAAAAGCCGCCGCCTCACGATAATTTATGCCTTTTCAATTTACTCTAACAAATCGATAAATCAAAAAAAAAAAATATTCAATCAAAATAAAAATCCCTTTTACCAAAAAAAATGAGATTAACTTCAATCACATTATATATACATATGTATATATTTTTTTGCAGTTCGATTCATTAATTAAAGAATGCGTCGGCGTTTCGCGGGATTTTTATTTTTTTTTATATATTTTCACGTTTATTTCCGTCGTAACTGCGGGTCAGTGTCGGAGGCATCTGGCATTTCATTCAAGGTTCGTAGAGTTCGTAAAAATAACAATAAAACGAAATATATATATATATATATATATATATACAGAAAAAAATGGCGGGAAAAAAAATCGCTGGCGAAATAAAAAACCAGGTGCTTTGGTATATGTTTTAGCAATTTCGCGCACTGTAAACATTTTCAACTAGAAGAATGTGAAAATGTATGGGATTTTTGTTTGGACGTTTCTAGCCAAAGTGAAATATCCTAAACGATTGTTTGTTTATTTTCTTCGTTTTCACTGTACTTCGAATTCATTCTTAGTTATATAATATATATATATATATATATATATATATATATATATATATATATATATATGTGTGTGTGTGTGTGTGTTTAATTGTGTTCTAGTGCGACGATTGATAAAAAACGGATCATCCTGTATTTATATATGTGTACAATATATAAACGAAAATCATCTGAACGATTATTGAACGCTTTGATTGTTTGTTTAGAATGGTTTTCGGTGAATATTCGATAAAAATTTACATTATTTTCTTGAATATTATATTTTATAGTTTTCGATATGCTCACGGTTTGTTTTGAATCAATCGATGCGAAAACTCAATAAAATCGACGAATTTTAAATTACAATTAAATAAATTAATACGCATATTTAAATAGTAAAATGTATAAATTATAATAAAATCATCAATTAATGTATAATTTTTATCAATATATTTTTGTATCGATATATACATTATTTTTTCAGATCATTCTATATAAAATTATATAATCAATTCTTTCAATAATATTGATATATATATATATATATAATGTATAAAAATTATTGACGTTTATAAATAATTATCACTTTTTAATTATATTGAAAGATATAACCGTAAAAATAATACACGCATATATTTTTTAATGAAATATAAATATATATATATTTTTTTTCACTTACAGGAAATAAAATATAATTAATGCCTCTTTAAACGATCGTTTCGATCAAATATCAAAGTTCGTAAAGAATCTGTAAACTTTTACGATCTGTAATTTCGCAGATCAATCGTTCGAAAAACATAAAAATAAACATAATCGACGACGTAATAAATTACGTTACATAATCAAAAAAAAAAATCAATTGCACTCGAAAATATATATATATATATATATATAACGTAAATCGACGACACTCAAATATTTTACAAGAAAAATATTAATATTTCATAATCGAGACCGTATTTCAAAAAGTAAACAACAACAGATGCGCGTTTCTCAAAATTTCAAATAAGTAATTTAATTTATATTATAATATACGACATTCGAATGAAACCATATGGGAATACAAAATTAAATTTTCTTATAAACTTTTCAAACATCGGGAAAACTTTGACGATTTATTCGCGTATATTTTTTTTATTTTGTCTTATTTGTCGATAAATAAAAATTATATATATTTAAAAAAAAAACGTAAAAAATATTATTGAAAAACGTAAAAAATATTAACGAGAACGATCATAGATCATAAATTCTCAAAATGTACACTATTATTATATTAAAAAAAAATATCGCCTTGCATGAAGCGTGACGAATAAACAAATTTAATATGTGCGATGCAATCATTTATAAGTATATATTATTTTTTTTTCGAATATTTGCCAAAAACATATATAATACATATACGTTTTAATTACGACGATTCGGAACGTCGACTTTTGTATTATTATTATATATATATTTTTTTTTTTTGTTTATTTATTATTGTGGTCGTATTTTATAGTGAATTTTCCTCGGTCGCGAAAAAGAACTGTTATTTAATTCAATTAGTCCGAACCGAATTTTTGACATATGAAATATACCTTATATTTAACGAAACGCTAATGGGACAAGTTATGATTTTTTTTTTTGGAAATATATATATATTTATGTGTTGCAAAATAATAAAAAAAAAATAGTACGGGTTTTTCTGTTTATTTATTTATTTTTGTTATTTTAACGATTTTAAAAGGCTAATTAACGTCCACTCTCTCGCGTTGTGTTGCTATTAGTAAAAAATAAAAAAAAAAACGCCTACAATTAACGTTTACGAATATTTCTCTTAAATTGATTTAATAAAGTCGAATCTACACCGTGTAAATTATGTGTGACGTTTTAATGTAAATATGTGAAATATGCATATAAAGCATACTCAGCAAAAAAAAAAAAAATTTTTCTAATATTGATTACGATTTTTTTAATCGAATAATATGATATCTTAATTTTTAATTTTGAAAAAATACTGAAAACTTTATTGATAAAACAGTATTATAAAATGTAAAAAAAAATCAAAATTTTATTAATATAGATGAAAAATTTTAACTTCTTTTTTTCTATAAAAATTGTTTAAAATACAATATGATTAATAGAAGAGAGTAATATATATATATATATATATATATATATATATATAAAATTTCATAACTTCTTTATTTATTATTATTATTATACATTTAGATGAATAAATCGACGTTGGGAAAACCGAAAAGCATACGAAGCCCTCTTTACGAGTCGGAAAAACTTTCCATTTTAATTATTCACGGTTAGCAACAACATATTCTAAAACCAACATATATATATATATATATATATATATATATATATATATAATATTTTGAGCGATTCGTGGAAAACAAAATGATTATATCATTGTTGAAGGAAATTTTCCCGCGTCTCCTTCATTTATATATATATAATATAATATTTTCATCACAACGTATTATTTTAAATGAAACGTTTCACCACAATAGGATTTTCGTGAAAAATATTAAGGTTGAATATTATTAACGAAATACCATATATTTTATATACATAAAATATATTTCAATGTCCATTGTTAAATAAATAAATGTATTGTAAAACGATTTAATTCACGTTCGAATACGATTTATTTGTGCGATTTGTGTGTTGCGGAACATTTTCACACCGTAGCTATAAAGCTTTCGACGAAAGCTCGCAGCGAAAATATACTATAATAATAATAAAAAAAATAAATAAATAAAGAGACTATACAGCATTATACGACGATTATATAAGTGTAATTATATAGAGAATTGTAAGAGATTAAATATGAATTGCGCTAACGTTTTAATCCGTAACAAGATTCGCGAAAGTCAAATTTAATATTTTCAGTATTCGTAAAATATTTATTGCAGTCGTAATTTTTTATGCGAATAATTTTAGTAGAAATGTAATGCCTCGATTTCTGCAAAATTAAACTATTTCGTTCGAATTACAAGATCGTTTTCAAGAAATGGATATATAAATTTTTAATTTCATAATTAAATTATTTAATAAATTAAACTTTTTAATAGTCTATTTTATATTAGAGTTTCAAATCTACAATAATGTATTGAAAAATCAATTAAATTCATAATCAATTAGTGCTACGGCAATTTTTATATAGTTGAATCGTCGAGGATTCTTAATATAAAAAAAAAAAGTGATAAAATATTTTAACACGTTGAATACCACACCGATATTTAACTATAATTTAACTAATAGTCATCGTTGATTTTTTATAATAACGAAATTTTTATAACACGTCATCGATAACCCAACAGTATAACATCATTTATTTGTTTCTCTGACACAAATCTTGTAATCGATTTATCGACCATTTCCCAATATTCAAATGAATTTAAATTTTGTACACATGCTTATTATCAGTGACAATATACGAATCAAATTCCAACAACAATCTGATATTTAAATAATATATATATATATATATATATATATTTACAGAACGATCTACGGTAGATAAATGTAGAAAAAAATCCAAAACGCATAATCGAATAATGAATCATAGCCGTATTTTATAAAAGCAGAAAACAGAAGGCAACATTGAATAATTATAGTATATTACATTATTATGTGGAATGTGAAGAGTGCGATAGAGAAAATGTGGCACTCCGCACATCCGTCAGCACTGTGAGAAAACTATCTTTTCTTTAATGTATATATATATATATATATATATATATATATATATATATATATATATATATCATATATAATAGAGACGATAGACGGGAAAGAAGGGCGAATTAGTCGAGCGAACTTCAAGGCGCCTATCGAGCGATTCTTATCTAAACTATGTTTTATGCGTAACGTTTTTGTTTTTCACGCGCGAAATGATCCAACGGATGTTTTGCGCGCGCAATTATGCGCGACAATGTTCACGAACAATTATACGGATCGTTCGTAAACAATTAAAAGCGTTTACCACATTTAAACAAGTCTTCTACGATATATTCGACACGTGATTCGTTATTATCATTATTTTTATTATGAGGGAAAAATATTATAAATTTTTTAAATTGGGAATATTTTTTTACGAATTTTTAATATGTGACATATATGATCACAATATATGTTTTAATTAAATTTAGATAATTATGTTTGAAATTTAATTCAGAGTATATATAAGAATACTAATATATTTAACGTTTATTGAAAATAATACTAAATTATGAAAATATTATTTCTGATATAATTAGATAATATAAAAAAAATAAAATATAAATTTTAAATTATTATAAGAAAAACAAATGAATTGAAATTATATATAAAAATCAACAAATATCAAAATGTTTAAACTGTTGTTCGTCAGTTATTATCACAAGAGCCATAATTTCAACTGATTTTTATAACCGGTGATCATAATAACGGTTTGTGTGTGTGTGTGTGTGTGTGTGTGTGTGTGTGTGCATATTAGCCAGAGGCTGAGACTCAGCTGGTACTCTCTTGGACACCCATAGTCGTTCTGAATGGATCCCATTCAGGGGGCAAATTACAAAGAAGAGCCGACGGTACAATCTCGTTGCGCTATTTGCATGCAATTTGCATTATTGCCGCCATTGAATAAACAAGAACCTAGAGAGAGAGAGAAAGACAGAGAGAGAAGACGATGAATATGTAGAAAATGAAAAAGACGAATGTATATAATATACGTGTGCACCATAAGAGTAGACTGAGAAAAAAAATTGAGGTGGAGTGCCACAACTCGTTCGTTTTTGTCCGAGGTCGCGGCAATGATGTAGCTCATGCTCTTGAAAATTTTTCGCCTTCGGATCGACATATCGAAACGTAAAATTGTGTGTGTGTGTGTGTATGTATGATGGGTTGATTTTAGTTTGTGACATCATTTTTGATATAGTCTGTATTCATAAATATATATATATAATTTTCTTTTTTTTTTTTGGAAAATAATCTCCCTTAAAATGTTATTACAAATGTGCCACCTCTTATTGTAATCCCTAAAACATTTCAGGAACTTAATCTTTGATACGATAGCTTTGTACTTTTTCAGCAATTTACTTTAATTATATATATCATTGTAAAACTACAATTTTTCAAGGTTATCTTATTATGTGCAGTGGGTCACGTCTGGTGAATATGGAGGATGAAACATTATTACAACATTTTTTGACAAAAATAAAAAATCAAGTTACTTTTTAGATTTTTTCATTGTTGAATTGTTAAATATGTCTAACATATTTATATTCATTTTAAACTATATTTAATATTAAGTATATAAATAAAATATTTTCGTTACATTTTGAATACAAAATTTCTACGAAATAATATGTAAAACTTGTACGTAAAACTAATGATTTGATTTCAAAATAACAATAATAATAATAATAATAATATATAATTTGACAATAAATCAATTAATTAAAATATCAAGAGATCTTTTATCATTATAAAAATATAAATTACGACCTTTTCATAAAATCTCAAAGATCATTTTTTTTTTTACTAAATCAAGGTTCAAATTAATGTGCGATGCCAGATTAAAATATATAAAATAAGCTCGTTATAACGAACCGATATTATATCTAAATCGCTCTTACGAATAATTCGCATATTTTACACGTCATCTAACATTTAAAAATATTATTTTTCAAGTTTAACATGTTTTTATTTTTATTTTTTTTATGCTGGACAAATTAAATTATCCGTAAACCGTTTATGCGAGACTTATAAATCGCATTTTTTCGCACAATTATAAGTCGGCGCCATATAATATATATATATATATATATATATATATATATATATATATATATATATATATATATATTATAAAATTATATTTTATAAATGCGACGATAATAAATCAATGTGAGCATTATTTTTGTCATATTTATAATGTTCTTAGCGTAATATATTTACGGTCGCCAAGCGTATTATATTATAATATTCTTGAGCGGAAAAATCTTTAGGCATTATTAACTACCGGGAAAATGACGATTCGCGGAAAAATTACAAAGTTCAACTTTCGTCGTGAAAATATTAAATTTTATCATTTATATGTATTATTATTCTTTCGAATTAAATGATATTTTTCAATACTATGTTTAATCAAATGTATGACCAATTTTATAATCATATATAATATTTATATAACACACACACACACACACACACACACACACATATATATATATATATATATATATATATATATATTCGTCGAATCGTTTACGATAAACGAACACTGTTAATAAATGCGAAGTTCCATCGCTAATCGTGAAAATCGCTTCGTTTCGCTCTTTAAAATCCTTCCATCCATTAAATGCGATCACATCGTTTCGAAGACACGCTCGCAGGATATCATCGAACGCAGGAAAGTATCCTTTTTATTTATTTTTTTTTTCATTCATCTTCTCCTTTATTAATCTCGTCATCTGTGTATGCGTTTCTTCGCTTCGGAAAAAAAAAATAATAATTGTGCAACGCGCATGTTCATCCGCATCGTGAATTCATCATATTCGCAATATATAATACTATTACGTGTTTAAATTCGTATTAGATTCGATCGATTTTTATAAAACTATATTATATTTGCATATGATATTTTTTATTATAATATTTCTATTGATAAAATTATCATAAATATATTACGAAATTTGAAAGCAAAACGGATAAACACCGTCGTTGTATTCAAATTGAGTCGATCTTCTTAACGACGTTAAAAGAAACGAATCGACGTATATCAAGATAATATATTTATATTTTTTTTTGGAGAAAGTTGATTGGCATACCGATCAGATTGGAACGCATACAAAATCATAAAGAAGCGATTATTCTTCTACTGCTACTTCTTTATTGTACACCAGTGATTCTCAATATGTGTGTTTACATTATAATTTATATATATATATATATATATATATATATATATATATATATATATATATATATATGTATATATATATATATATTACTATATCAATTATATGTAAAGATTTCATAATAAAAATGTAAAGTATTGTATGGTGAAAAATAAATATTATAATATCGTTATCGCATATTAAATATTTTCCATATAGTTCTTGAAGCAAAATCATCTTTTTGAGTGTTAAATTTTAGAAATATTATAAAAATATATATTATTATATCCACTTTGGATTTAAAAAATATACATATTAATTTAAATTTCAGTTATATAAAAAAGAGCTTTAAGTTGAGCAGAAACGTTAAGATTTATTTAAAATATTTTTTTTTACAATTCAAATGTTTAATATATGAAAATTACTTCTTAAATAAAAGGTAAATAAAAATTTATTTTGAAATATAAATAAACGGTTTTTCAAATAAAAAACTAAAATATATTAAATCAAAAATCCTACATATAATAATATATATATAACAATATAAATTTTACAAACATACATGTAATTAAATAATATAATATTAATAAATTAATATAACTTTAGCATTCACGTATCCGAGCTATTTTCAAAATCGAAAATGTAAACGATACCCCAGAACGTGAACCCGCGACCTGCTACAACCCGCGCAAATCTCGATTTCGCAATCGTATAAATTTCAAACATGCTAAAAGTAAAAATAACAAGCAAAAACAGAATAAAAAAAAATGTTATCAACCGCTGAAAAATACGCATTACATATTCACGACAACGACGACGATAATTGAAACGTTCACGTTAAAGCGGCGAACACATCTTCTTCTGTACTACGAAAGTTAATCTGTACATATTTTTTTTTATTATCTCGTTTTGTTTTTATTTATGTTTTTTTTTTGTAACGTCACAAAATCTGATCGCGTGATTTTCGCAACGTAATCACGTAACAATATAATAACAATAACAATAATATCGAGTTAAATAAATAAACGAGTGTTGTATAGTTTTTAAATACGATTTGACGATACGTAACGAGAAAGCTAATAACATATATTAGTTAGCACACGAACTTGGATACAAGAACGCAATCCATCATCTCGTTAAAGATAAGTTGACGTCTTTTACATATATATATATATATATATATATATATATATATATATATATATATATATATATATTTATACTTATGTATAGTGGGATCACGCTTATCGTATATAAAGTCTTGAATACAAGTCGTACGCGTGAAAAAAATAGTTTCGTTAAAATCGAACGTTTCAAATTTAAGCCATTAAATGTCTATTCAATGATAAAGTCTATTATTTTCTAATTATTTTTTGCTATTTTAATTTTAATTTTTATTTAAAATAATTGATTGATCATTGATATCATGAATTACGACAAATTTTCTAACTTCAAATCTGAAAAATTCAGTATTAATGTTCATGTAATAAAAAGTAAAAGATATGATATATATATTAGTGATCTAGTTGTTGTAAATATATTTTAATTATTATAATATAACTTTTATATTATTATAATCATTTTTTATTATTAATAAAATGAGCAAACAACTAAATGTAATATATTTCAGACTATTTTAAATTAAAATATATATCCTAATTTAAAAATTCAGTTAGTTTTTTCGATCATAATAAATATTTTACTTTATATTTTACATTTTGTATGATATTTGGCACAAAAAAGAATATACTTTATAATGAAAGTCACTGAAATTACTGTTTTATTATAAAGAAAATAATAATCTAAAATATATTTTATAAAGCAATATAAGGGGATTTACAAAAAATGAAAATATTAAAAAAATATTAGAAGTGAAAAATCTCAGAAAATACAATACTCAAACAGCAAACTTATGAAAACAATTTATAACATAGTTTATTGCATAACGATTAAAATAATTCATATAAAACGTTAGAAAGCGTTGCCGCCTTGTATTTGCAATCGGATCGCATATAAGGTGACTTTTTTTTCATCTCTTTCTTTCGATTTATTTCGCTTTTGAACGAGTCGTGTGGCCTGTAACGTGTTCATTTGTTACGCGTTCACTGTGCACATGTGCACGTAGTTTTAAAAGTACGTGTCAGTACAAGAGAATGAGTACATTTAATTATAGCCATTACGGTGAGATGAAGATTGATACGGTTAATTGTTTCCTTAACTGTTCGTTTGACTCGCTTTATTTCGAGCAAAAGTCGTACAATTACACACACACATTCGTGTATAAAAAAAAACAGTATTTATTATGCGTGTGTTCATTGAATAAGATGATATTAATTAATATTTTATGAAATTAAAATGATTTATTTTCTTGATACATATATATACAGCAAGCAGCTTTTTGTGATTTACGTGATTAAAAAAAAAGTTTGAGAGCTTTCTGTTAATTTTATATATTTTTTTTATTATCAAAATTATTATTTTAATTAATAATTCAAAAATAATATTATGAATTTTATAATTATATTTTATATAATTATAAAATTACAATATTGGCAAAATAAATAGTAAATAATATTACAATTGTTATAACAGAAAGTTTTCATATTTTTTGAAAATTTGTCAAAATTTTAGTATATCGTGTCGATAGTTTTACGATTAAATATACATTTTTATAGAAAAAATATTATTAATAAAAGATAATTTCATATCAAATTAAGCCACATTTCAACTAAATATGAAAATTTGGAAATGTTCGTTCATTTTCAATAGCAAAAAATAAAATTATATCTAGAAAATCACAATTTCTTTAAATAAACATGAAAATAATTATACATACTCTAAAATATTTAAAGTTTGAAAAATAGAGTATTAATCTATAGAATGAGAAAAAAATACAAGGAATCGTTTATATATATATTATATATTTATGCATCAGTGATTCCAATAAACGATGTAAATAATTTATATTGTAATAAGAGATATAACTGTTCTGATTTAATCGAATTAATCATTGATTACAACATCACGATTTCAACCTCATTCAAAGTCTATATAGTCAACTATCCATTTTCTTTCATTTTTTTCTTCTATTTAATCTAAAACAGAACTTAAACAGTGCACAATAAATAGTTCATTATGCGAACGTTTATATTGGCAACAAACAAACAGTATATATCAATAAAATCTCATTAATAAATAAATTTATTTTATAGTTAGCGAAGGGGGGGCAGGCGAAACAAAGGGGGGGCATATAATAACGGTTAATTGCGAAATAGATTACGAACAACCTCGGGGATAAAATAATCAAAGTCGTGAGATCGCACAAAACCGGGCAAATTGTTACTGCATTTCGATCCCATTAAAGAATCCGTTAAATCGGCAACAAATTAACCCTTTGCGTGACGCAACCTTAAAACTGTGATAAATATTTACTATTGCGATTGCACTTTTTAAATATTTAATTCTATTCTATTTTTATTATTGATCGATATAAATTGAAAATATATAAAAAATACTGATGAAATAATTGAAAAGTATATATAAAAAAATATTATATGAAAAATTACGGAAGCGATTCTCTGGGCAATTTGTTAATAATGCGCGTGTTTATTTTGTAAGTAGCAAAAAGGTTTTACAAAATGAAAATGAATTAACAGTATCGTTAATTATTTCACTCGTACTTGTGTGGTCTAATTTATTTTTAATTGCGAAAAAATCAACGTTGATCGTTTAACTAACGACTTCAATTAGGAAAACAATTAACGGAGAGAAAAACCTATGCCGCTGACATTTATTGATTTTTTTTCATATATAATCGGGTAATTATAAAAAATCAAATATTACATACGATATTATATAAATATAGGTTTGAAATATTTACGATATATTATTAAGAAATTGATATAAATTATTTAAATTTATATCAATTTCAAAAATATATTAAAAGCTTAAAAGTCAAAATAATATAAATCGATGGATTTCAAATCCACTTCAAAATTTAATTTTAAGCGAAATATAAAATGATAATTTAAGGGTGAATTTGATGTAAAAAAAATCTATATTAAAATATGAGAATTATAAATATATATATTTACGTCTGCAATTTTAATATGTAACATTACATCGTTACATACAGACATTGACACGTTCCGTCAACATACACAAACACACACAAATAAAGAATGATATATTACAACGTACACAATAAAATATATAATTAAAACAATTCACGTTTTATGCAAATACGCTACTTCCACTTAATTATATAAAATGTACGCAATTTTACACTTTATCGCTCTGAGGGCGAAATAAAAAAGGGCACGCCGAAGAATATAAGCAGCGACCAAACGGTATACGGAGGGTTTTCCTAAATTATAATATTATCATATATATATATATATATATATATATATATATATATATATATATATATATATATATATATATATTGTATTTTTTTTTATTTTGAACGAAAAATATAAGCAACGCACGCGCAAACACATATACATGTCGTCGGCATTAATCACAAAAATGGCACTTTCGCGAGAAAATTACCCGGGGAACGGATCGTGTTATTAAGTCATTAAACGGTAGAAGCGCTCGATTCGTTTCATCTCATTTTTATTACGGTGCCACGGTTAATTGAGATTGACTCATTAATTAAAAGCTCGGCATGTGCTTACTTATTGTCAGCGGTTACGAGTACCCTTACCCCCTCATCGCCCCCGCCCCCTTTGGTGAAATTTTTATACAATTATTATTGATATTTGACTAGAAAATAGAAATAGATTTTTTTTTTTGTTAGGACAGGTTAACAGGTTGATTGTTCATTTTGACGTCATCTAACGTGTTAATATTTGTATCGATCGTGTAATATTCGTGTGATCTATCTGTTTAAAATAATAACTAATGATTGAGTTAAGATTTGTTGACTCGTTTTATAAATAAAAAAAATCTATTATTTATTTAAAAAAGTCATATAAATCTAAAATGAATTATTATTTTTTAAATGTTTATATGATATGAAAAGTTAATAAATTTAAATCCACCTTTAGATTTCGGTACTAAAATATATACTAATATAGACCATCACAGTACTCAATAATATTGGTCCGATTAATAGAAATTAATACATATCTTAAAATATTTATTTTTGTCCTATTAAGAGTTTCTTTCTATATTTATCATTTAGTGGAAAAAATATAGATTTAAATTTTAATAAAAAATATTTTTATACATATTAATAAATCACTGTAAATATCAAATAAAACAGATTATATGGTAAAGTCCTATATAATCAACATTGTAACATATAATCAGATTTTAATTATGATAAAAATAACTGAACTTTCTTATCAACTACAAAATCTACTATTAAAGTAATATAATAATCGTATAATATATATACACCATTACGTTTCTCAAAATTTTCATTAATAAATATGCACATAATATAATAGTAAAAAAAAATTATTGAAATTTTTATAAGATATAGTAAAATAAAAAATATATATGTACTATATAACAATATCAATCGATGTCAACCCTGAAATAAATATAATAATTGATGGACAAATACGGCAATATATTCACGTCTAAAAATATTGGCACTATAATAATACCATTATACACCCGTAGAATATAATAGAAAATAACGTACATCATATATATATATATATATATATATATATATATATATATATATATATAGATATAATATAAAGAAAGAGACTAAGAAAAATTTCATTTAGACAAAGATGACCCAGTTTTTGATACATTGTTCCTATCTCATAGTGGCAAGTATTTCATGTGTGTATGTTTGTAATATAGTCAGACTGTGGTCTTTGGAAAATGATGTCACACAATTTTCAAACGAATGAACGTCAATTATTTAGCAATTATTCAATGATCGGAGGTGTCAGCTCTACTCGAAGATGATATACCATCACGGTTTTATATTATATATATATATATATATATATATATATATATATATATATAAAGTATGTGCGGTTCGAATTCTGGAACGTACGACAATTATTGTCTAATGTTCTAGTTTTGCAAGTGACAATTGTTCGAAAAAAAAAATTAAAAATTGCAATAGTGCGATTGATAGATAACTGTGTGTTATATATATTCTAAGAAATCGATACGATCTCAATAGAATTACATGTTTCGTGATATAATAATTTGAGTGTCGTTTGTTGTATGACAATATATTTTATAGAAATTATAGTGTTTTCTCGAGAAAAATGTAATACAATGCTAGTTGAAATTGGAATATAGAGCGATCGAAGAATTATTGTCAGATCGATTGGATCTGCTTTTTCAACACATATTTCATATTTTTGGATATAAACTATAAATAAAAATAAATATGTCATTATATATTTATATTCAAATAATTTGGAGTAATTAATATTCACGGAAGCAATTAAAGATTGTCTAATAAGAGATTCCTAACAAGATAGAATAAACAAAAGTGTTGAAAAAGGACAAACGATATCTAATTATAAGTACTTGAATACACTGAGGTGCGTTCAAAAGGTAATGGAATTGGTAAATTTTTATCAAAAAAAAAAAAAAAATACACTAATAATGTCCCTCCATATTTGCCAGAAATGGCCCCATGCGTATAATAAAGAGAATGGCCCTTCAAGGCCGTCGTTTTAAAGCGTATTGCTGAAAGAGCTTAAAGCTATCTTAAATATTGAAAAGCACTGTTATTTGAGCAATAATATTTAATGGGGACTGTTTTGAAGGGAATAACATCAATGTAAATGAATAAATATTATTTTTACAATATATATATATATATATATATATATATATATATATATATATATATATATATATATATATCTAACAATCTTCTCGATGATTACAAATTGTGTAGTTAATACAAATTTCGTTCATTAAACGACAACTAAATATAAAAAAAATTTTCCTTGTATCATAAATTTACATAAAATTATAAGTAAATGAATGATAAATCGATTAATATTATATAATTAAAAAAAATATATGAATATATGAAAACAAACACGATCGATTTTTATAATTACATCAGAGCTTTGCTTTAATCTCGACGCAAAAAAAAAATTAACAATGTCGAATTAACGAGCGTTCGAGTCTCGGAATGACAGGGCGAAAATTTCAATTGTGTATCCATATATATATATATATATATATATATATATATATATATATATACATATATATATATATATATTACTAAAGAAATTTGCCCAGGCAAAATGAAATATATTAAGCGAAACTCGCCAAATTATAAAAGGTCGATACGCTCATATTCCCGATTAAAAGACGGGATGAACGAAGTTGAAAAATCACAAAATCGGGACCCGAACTCGAACAATAACATTATTATTATTTAATTATTTTTTTAATATATATATATATATATATATATATATATATATATATATATACATATGTATTTGTATATAATATAATGGCGCTTCTTTTATATGTTACCTATAATAAAGTATCATATATATTGCGTCATGTGTTATTTCAACATGCATTATTAATCTTTAATAAGGTATTGAATGTGCCAAATTATTATTAATGAGCTTTGCTTAACCCCAATCACTATAAATGTTATTTGTCTGCACGTTTTTCTCATCGTGGATTCCCATTGCGTAAATAAAAAAAAATATATATAAATAAATAAATAAACAATATCACAAGTCAAACATTAAATGGTACAAATGCACATAATATATATTCTAAGTACTCTACTATGTATTAAAATCTTATATTATTTATAATTTATTAGATAAATAGTGTTTAAAGTTGAAATATATTCATATAAAAATTATTAACATTTTTTTTTAGTGGTCATAATATTCAATTAAGAACTACTGATTAGTAAGAAAAATATTATAAAATTTTTCGTTTATATATACAATTTTTTTTTTCATTTTTAATATATCATAATTTAAAAAAATCTTTTGTTCTTCAAATTTAAAGGTAGAAAATATAAAAATAAATTGTTAAATAATCATAGGAAAACAAGATATATAATAATAATTATGAAAATATTCACGTTTAAAACTAAAATTCACAACTATAATTAAAATGGATTATAAAAGATGAAACATTATATTTTATTTTTTTCAAAAATTTTGATATTTTTAAGGAAAATTAATTGATCAGTCATATACCATAATATATAATATTTTATAATCAGAAAATACTTTGAGAACTACTGAATGAACGGAAATATATATTATAAAATAATTTTATCGCAATATCTATTTGAAGTGCATCGTTTTTAAACGATATTATCAGAACAAAAAAAAAATCTAGAAAAAATTGTAAAAATCCGTTCACGGTTAAAATAAGTCATCGATTTCGGAATTTTGGCACAAAATAATAAATATATCTGTGAACAGTTTTATTGTTGTGCCAAGAAAAGTGTCTTTTCAAGGCGGTTCCCGTATATTAATAATCACAAATCAAACGAATCAAAAAAGAAAAAACATCATAATTTTTTTTAAACGTCTAAAAATGCTATATACGACAGAATAAAAAGAAAAATGAAAAGAAAAGCGCACAAACGACGCATCCATCGACAAAAACAATATTAACGATTCAATTTAAATAACTAGAACGAGGAAAAACCGAAAACGAATATATATATATATATATATATATATATATATATATATATAAATAGCTGAGGAAAAACAAAACGGAATCAAAAGAGAAAAACCGAGCGAGTTTTCTTTCATACGTTTCATAGTTATGTCGAGTTTTTTTTCGGTATTCTTTAATTGTTTATTTGGTTTTTTCGAGAAAAACCCTTTGTGCATAGAAAATTAACTGTCAACAGACGAGATACGGATGTTTAACTTTACATTTAACAAACAACAACAACAACAAAAACAGCAATGAAAGAACGGCGAAGACATAACGAATTTGTTACGCACGATTTGCATACAGATTCTCTCTCACTTTCGTTTCACAAACGTAATATATCTGTACAGTGTGACCCCTCTTATGATGACTTATTTAATTAATTAATATAAATTTAATTTTCTATATATCTGACATTATTTTTTATATATTTTATTCAATATTTCTTTCTATTAAAAATTAATGATATTTTATTTCACAAAAATATATTATATAATATAACAACTTGAGCATTTGAATTTAATCCAGTTGAAATAATAATATATACAAATATTAGTAACAGATGGCGCTGTAATATTGCTTACTATATATTCATTACTAAAAATATATTTTTTATATAAATTATTTAATATTAACTGATAAATACATACACACAATTATAATAAAAAATATGTAAGCGTGTTCCAACTATATGTATGCATTTAATATTGCAAGCTTTCGGATTATATACCTTTTTCAAAGGTATATAAATATATATATATATATATATATATATATATATATATATATATATATATATATATATATATATATATATATATATATATATATATATATATATATATATATATATATATATATATATATATATATATATATATATATATATATATATATATATATATATATATATATATATAGTAAATACATTTTCGAAAAACGGAAAAACGCATATAAAATATGCAACTTTTCAATGCAAATCGCACAATTTCGCAATTTTTCGAAGGCTTCGAATTGCGTCGTCGCATCGAGCGGCGTTTCTCAAAGTTTTTCCATTGGCGCTTCTTTTTTAGCACGACGCGTGCGAAAGTTCAAAACAAAAATTAAAAGAAATTTCTGACCTTTTTTGCACTTTAAAAATTCAAAGCCTTTTTTTTAACCCAATATAATATATAAAATATGCGAAAATTATGCCGTAACCGCAATTGAGAATAATGATCGCGTTGCATGAAAATTTATCATATATATATATATATATATATATATATATACATATATATATATATATATATATATATATATATATATATATATATATATACATATATATGTATATATATATATATATATATAATGACGCGTCAAATTGAAAAATGGACGAAATTTTATAATTTAAATTTATATATAATATATATATATATATATATATACATATATATGATTGTTTATATATTTGTGTGTATGTGTGTGTGTGTGTGTGTGTGATGATGTAATTTTGTAATTTACATTATCCACTTAATTTTATCGGGGAGCATCTGCCGCTCGAGTGAATTCAATATCATTATTAAATTTTATAACGATAAAACGAGTAGACGAAATAAAAAGAAAAAAATAAAAACGTCGTACAATCGAGAGAAAAACACTGTCATTATTGTCCGACACCGACAACGTTTTATAAAGCGAAATGAAGAAAATATAGAAAAAAATAAAAAATAATAATAATCGTAAACGTTTTTTATTCATTGCAGTCTAAAGGTTAATAATTATCGATCGACAGTGTGTCAAATTGAATTTTACATATAAAATCGATATTCGGATACGATATTGTTTAAATCTCATATATTATATAAAATTAATTCTATCGGTCGTCGAATGGTAATACCAAGTAATAAATTATAATGCATAATTACACGGTTTAGTATCATCAATCGTAATGTCAAATAGCGCATTTAATACAAATACTAATTGTAAGTCAAATGTATGGGAGAATAAATAAAATGGTAAGACAGCTTAATGGATATTTAAAACAAACGCGCATATTTCGAATACTTTTCAAAATACCGATTTAAATAAACAAGCAACGGTTATAAAAGTGCGCTTTAAAAATATTGAATCGGCGAAAGAAAATCGATTTTAATTATGCGGCGGTTCTCAATAGATGGTGCGCGTTGTTTTTATTTTTTAATATATAAATTATGCAAATCGTATTTCGGTTGAGAAACTGTTGATTTTTAAAGATTATTTATGTATTTTTTTTTAAAGAATTTAAAATGAAATTAATTTATGTTTAACAGACGAACAGATATTGAAGCGTTATATTTAAATGAATGTTCAAAATGTGGTGTTTAATAACGAAATCGACAACAGATGCTTTTCTGTTTGTGTTTACAGCTACTGGAAAAGTGCATAATGTTGAGTTTCTCAAAGTGTGTAAATAATATTTTTTAATTTTATTTTAATTATTGAATAATTTAAATATTATATAAAAATATTTTTATTCGACTTTTTCTATAATTGATGTATATATATATATATATATATATATATATATATATATATATATATATATATATATATATATATATATATATATATATATAAATTGTTCATTGTATATTTCAAATTTGATGTAATTAAAATTTAATCCAATTATTAACGATTGTAATTTTGAAATTGAAGTACGGCTAACAAAATAATATTTTAATACGTTGAAAATAATTAATTATGAATATAATAATTGTAAAAGCTTTTATAAAGAATATATAAACATTTTTTTTAAATATGAAATTTTAAAAAAAATGTTTAAAATTTGTTTATTTATTATAAACAATATATATATATATATATATATATATATATATATATATATATATATATATATATATATATAGATTGGGAAATTCGTCGAAACGTGCTTTGTATCGTGTGAAAAATGGGATGCAAAAGCGAAATATATATACAGCGATACCAGAAATTTATGGACCATTTGTGTCAACGAATACATACACCAGATGCAACGATGCAAAAACCGCAAAAAAAAAAGAATAAAATATATATACGTATATATGTGAAAATTTTCACGACGCTCGTCGATCAATTAAAGCAACAGCTCGCAATCAAAAGTGAGCTTTCGCACTAGCGCATCTCTAGTGCGATCTTTGCGACTGTATATTTATTATAAAGGGTGACTTTTTATTTATTTATTTTTTGATTTATAAGACGCGGTCGCCTCAACAGGTTTCATCGGTTGGCTTTTTCATCTGAAAACCGCTTCAGGCGTCAAATGTGTGGTTATTCGATAGTCAAGATATACGATTTCAGGTCTCGTATTACGTCGTGCTATAATACTGATTTATCTGTAGAACGTTTCAGTGATCGACAACCGTTTCTAAGACGATTTTGAATGCTTCTATTTATTATGTATATATAGTAATTTTTTTTTATAAATAATATATATATATATATATATATATATATATATATATGAATTAATTGTATTACATTATTTTAAAAGTAATATAAAAGTGAAAAATTACCTTAGAGTCAGACTATTATTGGATGATATATGAAAATTAAAGTGTTAAAGTTTTCACCCAGCAAGTGATGATTTATGATGCAATATTAAATAAAAATAATAAATATTTATGCAGTAGCTTTATATTTTATATGAATATTTTTCATAGTATTCTTAATTTTTATAAAATAAAATATTTTTTTCTCATTTATGAATATCATTTTAGGAGATAATAATTAACTACCATATAATTTTTAATAATATTTTTTATAATCACTGAATATAAAATAATAAAAAATAAGATGGATTTTTCTTTTAATTATTAATATATCCATTAATTTTAAATTGTAAAAATATATATTATTTAAATTAAAATTTAATATTTCAAATTAAATATTGGTAATGTAAAAAGAAAAAATATATTGATAAAAAGTATTAGATTTAATTAAATAAAAAATACAAATTTAATTAATTTATATATATATATATATATATATATATATATATATATATATATATATATATATATATATATATAATTTATATTATCATTACATATAATCGTATTTTTTATAGTTATGTTAAAGTTCAAATATAACGATTAAAAATTTAATTTTATATAAGAAAGTTTTGAAGAATAAATAGACAACAATATTATAATATATGAAACATTTCATATTAGCTGTAGGCTTTCGCTTGGTAGAGTACTAAACAAAAGAAGAATACTAAAGACGATAATAATAATAATAATAATAAAGGAAAACAAAAGTAAGAACGCAATAAAACAAGCCAACGTGTTATTTTCTCGGGAAAGCGGACCGTTAATCTTTATCTTGAGGAAATATTTCGAGCTTTGCATATATTGCAATCTAAAGGTAAATGAGGGTTGCTAAACAGTCATTTTATACATTTCTAGCCCTAAGGGAAGACAAAGGTGTTGTAAAATATTAAGAGATCGATCTGTTTGCTTTTTAAGAATAATACAATACTTCTATATTGCCTGAGGAATGACGAGAAAATTGGAAATACGAACGAAATTACAAAATTATATATAGATGTATTATATTATTATGTATGAATCGTTATAAAATGCATGGTTTTATTTATTACCATTATGAATCGTTTGATATAACGGTTTTTAAGAATGAATAATATATAATGAAAAAAATAAAATAAAAGAAAAAAAGACAACTTGGGCTCGTCCGGGATTTGAACCCGGGACCTCTCGCACCCTAAGCGAAAATCATACCCCTAGACCAACGAGCCGGTGCTATAATGGTTCTATAATTTTAATTTTATTGTAGAAAATACGTAAAAATATAAATAAAATCTTACAGATGGCAATATATAAATTTTGAAATATACATATATATATTATTTAAATAAAAAAAAATATATATAATTTTTTATTTTTAAACATCGTACATTCAGAAATAAAAAAAAATATTTTATAAAGTTATTAATAATCTAATAATACTTAACTATTTAATTTCCTATAAAATAAAATTCAAAACTAAAATATTTTTAAAATTTTTATATAGATGTCTCTAAATATTTTTTAATATTATATTAAATTAAAATTTTCTTTTTATATCGAATTTATAAAAATAATAAAATATACATTTATTAAAAATATTATTATAATAAATTTTAATAATGTAAATATAAATCATAAAAATTGAAGAAAACCTTTAGATAACGATTATATTAATCAATATGGATAATAAATTTAATAATATAAATAATTTTGAAAAAATTTTCTTATTATTGTGTAATTAAAATAAAATAAAATATTTATTTAAAATTTAATTCTGTTATGGAAATAAAAAAAAACAATAATGAAAAATGGCATTCACTTACTTTGCACTGCCCATGTACACATATCGCCCTGAATCCAGGCTTAGAACAGGGTGTTCCGTCGATCGCCTGCGCCAAAGTAGCGTAGAAATAATGTCCCGCAGGTCTACAGTTCAAAAGACACGGATTTTTCTCTGAAAAGAAAAGAGAAAAAAAATAAAAAGAAATCGCGACTCACAAACGATGACGATGACATACTTATATATTATGCAGCAAAAAGAAGAAAAAAAAGAAAGAAAAGTAAAAAGCTAAGAAAGAAATTAAGGTTAATGTCGGTAAAGGTTGCTCACTGTCAATATAGGGCATCCACACGTAGTATCTTCTGCGAAAAGGTCGTTTGTCGTATGCTGAACATTGTTCGGCTCTGAAGTCCCTTTCAGGTCCGGGACACGACTGAAATTAAAGACATTTTAAAGGTCAACATTAACACAACATAACAATAAGAATCAAAATATCACCAAACATAACAAAAAAATACATATTAAATAATTACCAGGGTGTTGCATTCATGATATCGTTTATCCTGTCCTTCACAAATCAGCCGTTTTTCTGCATTCAATCCGTTGCTTTTATTATTATTCACGTTACCGTTATGTTTATTGATCAAAAATCGATGACTCTTCTGTTTCTCCATTTCCAACAGATGGCGTTGTTCGTTACCAGTGAGCAATCGACGCCTTCTGCGGCCTCCTCTGGTTCTGAAACGGTTTAATTTAAATGGTCATTTACACGTCCTAACTTTTTATTACGTATATATATATATATATATATATATATATATATATATATATATATATATATTATAGGCAATTTTTTCTACATTGTTTTGAATTAAAATCAATTCGCGCCCGACATCGCATATTTGGCATAAATTATTAGTTCAATTGGCGACAGCTAATATAATACTTGTTTTATTCATCCATGTCCATGTTTTATTATTTATATCACGGAATCTATTCAGATGTTTTTGAAGCACGTTTATATAAAATACTAATTAAATATATATTTTTTATATATAATAAAGAAAAATATTCTAGTGTAGCATCGCCTTTATAAACGATTGAAGATCGTTATTTTATATATGGCAAGACGAACACATCAAAATATAATAAATATATTTTAAAATAAAAATAACACAGTAACAAATAAAAGAATGAATAAATATCATATCTCAGCAGAGATAAGCAACATTGAAGATAATAATTTTTATTTCACGAATGGATCTAAAAAGGAAACTCGTATGCAAAATAAAAATAAATAAATAAAAATGTATGCAAACGATATATGATTCATTTATTGCGAATGCTCACTATAAATGTCGCATAAATAAATAATAATAAATAAATCAATGAAAGCAAACCGATCAAAATTAGTAACGGCAACGACCTCGTTTTAATCACAAAAAAATAAATAATTTACACTGCCTAATTTGTAATGGAATAATTGCACGTTAATAATTCAATATGACAAATGGTAATATTTTAATATACTATATAGAAAATCGCGAATCGAATATTTAGATCCAAAACGACTGAAACGCCATACAAATTGTAAATAATTTTTCTAATAGTGAAATTCGATATATATACATATAATCGACTACCCTTTTCTATGTAATATGAAATTTAATATTATCAAGAAAAAAAAGAATTATATTAACATAGAATTAAAATAAAATATTGTCAGTAATATATATATATATATATATATATATATATATATATATATATATATATATATACATACATATATATATATATATATACATATATATATATACATATATATATATATATATATATATATATATATATATATATATATATATATATATATATATATATATATATATATATATATATATTAGAAACGATAGTTAAACAAAATGCCAACGACTCTAATCGACCGTATAAACAATTGGATGTGTACAAATTACACGTGAAATGTTCTCATATTACAATATATATATATATATATATATATATATATATATATATTTTTTTTTTTTTTTTTTTTTGATGACGTTCCACGAATATTTTACATATTTTTGTCGTTATATTATATCGTATATATAATATGTTTATGATTAATATAAATATTTTTTAATCTCGACGATAAATGATATCGTTGAGAAAATAATTAACGGTCAAAATGGAAATTCGAGTGAGTTTATCTATTATTATACGTGAAGATATTCTATATTATTAAATAAAAAATCTAAAATTATATTAATACTATGGAATGTAATAATCCTTAGTGAGTAGAAAATTTATAGTCACCTTACATATATTATATGAATTGAATGTGATATAAATCAAATGCAAACAATATTGATATAAAGAAAAATATCATAGTAAATAGTATTCATAGAACGATCACGATTTTATTAATATTATGCATTAAAAGAATTCGAAAAGATATTTTAAAAATGTGTAATTGATTGATATGTATATATAATATATTTTATATTATTTTAAAATGTCACGGGAAAAAATTAAAATACACATATGGTATATGAAATGCAAATCGTTAAAATAAATTGTTTATATAATATAAATACGAATAATTCGAATAGATGATTTTATTACATATCGGTCGTTCTCAATATTTTCATAAATATATTAAAATTAAATTATGAATTAAAAATTTCAACGATTATTTCGCATTAAAAAAGTTTAACGTTTTTATACACATTTTCCGGACATTTTAATCTTTTGTGACGAGATGATATAATTTGCCAACGGATAATTATCATTGATTATAAGCGAGATTACATCATTCACTTGTCGGATTTATTTAAAAAGTTGTGTAAAAATAAAATTAGCCCGTCGTAAAAACAGAAAAAGAACATTATAAAACCATGATTATTCGCGTTTGTTAGAGTCATAATAATTTAAACGTCTTGAAAATATCATTAAACGATATATATATATATATATATATATATATATATATATATATATATATATACTAGTAAAAAAAACGAGTTAAATAGTTTAAATCTTATAGGATATATATATATATATATATATATATATATATATATATATATATATATATATATATATATATATATATATATATATATATATATATATATATATATATATTTAGTACTGTTAAATATTTAAACATATTTAATTAAGTACTTGTTGTCAATTGAAATAAATCGATGATTGAATTTATAAAGACGTCAAAAATATATACGTTTTCTATATAATTTAATTACTGTATGAAACGATTGTGTGAATAAACGTTGATTGACAATGCATTATATAATCGATATGTATTGCAAAAAAATCTGATGATTGATATAAAATATCGTATATTTTCATACGAGACCTTAATTATATATTATTCTGAATTTTTCCAAATACCAAAAAAAAACTAATATTTTTTTATATAAAAAAAATTGTAAATTAATTCGTGTAGAAATAACAATGTTATCATTATAAAATAATTCAGGTGCTTAATTAGTACTATACTGATTGTGATAAATAGTCCAATTGTTGATATACATTGTGACGATTTGACCCTATTAACCGTGCTCGGTTATGATTTGACTTTAAATAAACGCTGCGACACGTTATGATTAATGATATTAATGCGTGCGAAAGTCGAGAACGCCTGTACGAAAGTCGAAACGCAATATTGATAAATGAAAAATTCATTTATATATATATATATATATATATATATATATATATATATATATAAGCGAAATATTATTATACATAAAAATGATATTCTATCAATGTATTGAATAGTGAAGTATATTTTTCATAGATATATTCATATATATTATATATAGATATATTTTATTATATTCAATATAATAATGCGTAACCGTGACCTTTCTAATTAGGCACAATTGTGGCCAAAGGTTCTATCTATCCATTGCGTTTCTCTGAGGGCTATTTTCTCATCTTTTTCTACACCATTCTCTTCTTTTCTTTCCCTGTCTTCCTCTTGTGGCGTTTCCTTCGATGTCAAAGGTCTAAAACGTCGACGTGTTCTCAAATATCGAAAAAGCGTCTTTTATCATATAATATATACGTATATAGTATATATATATATATATATATATATATATATATATATATATATATATATATATATATATATATATATATGTAATATAATAAATGATTCGAACGTTTCTGAGTGAATGATATCGGCGTATTTAAGTGATTATTAAAATTTAAATCAATCGAACGTTTCTATATGAGATTGTGATAGAATATTAAAAATAAAAAAAGGTTTCGAATCAATGTATAATATGAGCATTTATTTGTAAGAAATTCACGGTCAATCAGACTATTCTTCATAATGACATGTTAAATAATTGTAATGTTGAATTCTTCACATTTCTTCTTCTATTGTGGTCTAGCTTTTTTTTTTTTTATTATCTTTTTAAATCGATATCACGGGAAATAGTTAATAAATATGACTTTTATTTGTTTTATAATATATTTTTAACATAAAGTTATCATATATAAATTTAATTGATTTTACAATACATTATCTGACATTCAAATCAATTTTAATCTCTATATAATTAAATAAAATAAAAAAAGATATTAATTTTTTAATGATTAACGACGATTTTTCTGATTGATAGTACATATTTTTCAAAAATAATCTAGTTTGCAATTATAATGTCAAATAGAAGAAAATCATCTCTCAGAGCAAAAAAAAATAAAAATTAAATATTAATTTAAAATTGTATATATTTATAAAAAAAATCACTCTATAAATTTATAAATTTTAATAGAAAATATTTTGGACTCATTTTTCTTAAATAAGATTGAATCGTCAGTTCTATATTTATTATTCATATTTAACACATTATCAACCACATTTTTTTTTATAATATAATACAAGCAGAAATATATCAATTAATGGAATATAGTTCGATGTAAGCGATATCAATCACTCACTTATATTTTATATATTAGATCGTACTATTATATATATTTTTTAATCAGAAAATTTAACGCCATTTTGTCATGCACGACGATCGAACAATAATAATAATAATAATAATAATAAAAGACAAAACTTATTAAGCCATCCGTCGTACAATCGTTCTTATTTAATAAGCCAATTTCGTTTAATCGAAACGATTCGTTGTTCGTGAACGATCCGACTTAGGGACTCGATTTTTGGGTACGTGAATCCAATCGAAATCCCGCAGAGAGAAGAAAAACGAAAAGACGAAGGAGTGATGGGATTTTGGGACCACGGGAAGCCTCGATTCGATAATGGCTACGGAGCCATGAAAGCTCGTGGAAGCTTTTAAAAGTCCTTCAATCGCACTCGTCCGACATTCGAAGGACTTACTGGTTTACAAGAGGGTTGTGACCTCAAAAAAAAAAAAATATATATATATATATATATATATATATATATATATATATATACCGTTCCATTACGCCAACGCTTCCCAAATGGCGTGTCCGCGGAAACCTCCTAAGGATATTGAAAAAAAAATAAAAAAAATCGCACTAAAAAGGATTTCTCTACGTAAAATATATTTGCCGTATTCGGCTCCTTGGGGATTTTTAAAATTTGGGAAATTGCTCTGTAATACTTAAATTGCCATTAAAGCAATTCAACTTCGTAATTTATACTAATTATTTAGATTCAGTCGAATTTATACGTTTTAACGAAAAATAAATTTTAATTTAATATAATTGTAATCGTTTTAAAACGATTTACATTAATGTAATTTTGAACATTTACTCGTCAATAGACATTTTACAATAAAATAAATTATTTTCAAATGTACCTTTATATATGCACAAGTTTAAATTGCCATTAAAAATATTCTGAATTAATATAGTTAACGAGTCTATAATGCCTTACAAACTAACTGAAATCTATTGTTTTATGAACTATTGATAACTTTACAAGTTTCACTCGAATTTATACAAAGTTTTCATTCCGTTTTGCATACAATGGTTTAATTTTCAATTGTTAACATTTAACAGAACAATTTTATTAATATATATATATATAGTACATTAAAATAGCCAACATTAACATATCATATAAATAATATTAATAAAAAATATGTAAATGAAATACAAACGATACGACGAGGAAGAAATATAATGTGACACAGAAGCTGTAATTGAATACATCAAAATGATGATATGTTACATCGATATCACATAAAGAAAGCTTCTTTAGCTCGGTACATTATTATTATTATTATTAAATCTCATTTCGTGTAAACGGATATGAAGAACGAGAGACGTTTCTACTATATTCTATTCTATTCTATATATATATTTTTTTTTCATATCTTCTACACACATACATTTCAAATAAAACGTTGCAGTCTCTCGAGAAACGCGATATCGCATAATTATAACGAGCTTAACGATACGCATCGACACGTTTACTAACGCTAAGGGTATTATTAATAAATATAAAAGGGTACCCATTTAATTTTTGTATCGGCAAATAAATAAATAAACGTCGTCATAAAGAGCGAATCGTAATCATACATATATATATATATATATATATATATATATATATATATATATATATATATATAGAGCTTTTAACCCTTTCGCGCGGGGCGTCCGTGAAAAGAATACTGCGTTTCACCGCCGTGCGGTTAAATTTAAACCACTTGAAAACGGAGAGCGTAAATAAGAAGACGCCGTTTATAAAAATAAATCGTATCAGAAATAAGTGGTCGAAAACGTTATCTAAACAAGAGGATTCAGTCAGTTATCGAATTACTCGAATCGTTTTAAACGCAAATATGTATTGGATATTTAAAGTATTTTAATTATATTGAACACGTTCGTGCTTCACGTATTTTATTTAAAGTTTACTTTGTATTTTTTTTTTGTAATGATACAATCATTCGTTATATTTTTATTCGTCGTAAGTACGAATGGTCGTAACTCGAGAACTGATTGTATTTAATTCTTTGATTTTAAGATATTTAAAAAAAAATATTTGAAATATTCATAATGTGCCCCGTATCGAACGGGTTAAATAAATAAATAAATATTGAATAAAATGAATAATTGGTACCTGTTGTCGGCGTTGGGTGGTAAACACGTACGAGTCTGTACGGCGACTCCGCCCCCGCAGGTCCTCGAGCAAGGTGCCCAAGGACCCCACGGACTCCACGTGCCCTTAGAATTGTTCCCATTGAACAACCTGAAGGCCTCCACGCTTGTCCTGTTCACCTGTGAAGCAAAAATGTACGCGAAAGATGAAGATTGTTCACGAAACTGACGTCCGGTAATTTTCGTATCGGTTAACGGTTTGTTTCAAGCGATGATATATTACAGGATTTGTGCCCTTTCGCATGAGCAATTTTTTCATTATTTAATTATAAAATTATGTTCGATAAATATTTGCAATTATATAAATGTGCAATTAATTTATGAACGTGAAATAAAATAAAATTTTCGATCGATAATTTAGTCGTTTTATGTGTATCAAATTTCGTAACGATATATATATATATATATATATATATATATATATATATATATATATATATATGTCAAATATCTGAATAGCGAGAAGATTTACACTTGATGTAATTAAATAATATCAGGGGGCTTTGGCCCCCTTGACCATTTAAAGAAGTTCGAAACGTCGTTCGTTTCGCCCACTTGGTCATTATCGTTGAAATAATAATAGTTTGCTAGCCATAAAAATTAATATACGTGTTAATCGTACCAAAAAAATGTAAAACAATCTTTTTAATGTTTTTTTTTCTATGCAATAAAAGAAATCAGAACGATTCGCTATATGTATTTAAAAAAAATCAATTATTAATATAATAAATAAAAATGTTTTGATTATACGGAATCGATCCGAAAATAGATTAATTGGTTATAATTTATGTCAGTTGTAATCAAGAATTTTATTTTAAAACTCAATATATGAAATGATTTCAAAAAATCCATAGAAAAACAATTAAAATTAATTTAGGATTTTAATATGAATTATATCATTATCAATGTTGAATGAAATGATCGATGATAATGTAATAATATACAGAAAATATTTTTCGGGAAATATACTAGTAAGAAAATTACAAGGTTTTCTATTGAACAATTATTTGGTAATAGATTTTTTTTATAATATAGTAGATTGATCTTTTATAATTATAATAAAAAAAAATACCTTTGTCGAATTTTTAGCATCGTAAATCTCATTGTTTGATATCACAGTGGAAGTAGTCGAAGATAGTGCTATCAAAGACATAGCCGTCATTAGCCTGCAAAAATAAAAATAAAAAGTATATAATAAATATATTATATTATAATATATATAAAGATAATTCTGCGAAACAATGCGTAATAAAATTCAAATTTTAAAAAGTGTACGCAAAAAATAAAATACAACTGAAACAGTGCGAAAAACATTAGCAATTCGGAAGCGATAAAAGTGAAAGCTGAAAAAGTTCCAAGAGGGACATCTTTCAGCTGAAGATGAAGCTTAAACGGTCGTAAATACGACGGTGCTGGATTTTAACGTCTCACTTACACCGGCTGTCGTAAAGAAAAAAAAATGTATTTTTCTTTTGTACTAAAAATATAAAAATACAGAGTGAATCAGAATAAAACGGATCAGTATTTTATACACTTTTATACATTTGAATCTGAAATTCTCTTTCAAGTATCGTAATTTTGAGTTATTTGTTTAATAATTCTATTATAAATTTTAAAATATTTTATTATTTGAAAACATCGGTTTATTTTTTAAATTATTTAATAATTAATGGATTTTTAAGTATTATAGATTTTACCATAATATCTGATAAATATTTACTTAATCAAATATTACATACAATTGTATATTGTGTATTGTGTATATATATATTTATTGTTTTTTTTATGATAATTTATATTAGTGCTTCTCAATTTTTTTTCAAATTGTGAACAATAAAAAAAGATTTATTTTACTATATATCAGTTAATTTTTTAAAATTCAAATGGGTCAAGAAATATTTTTGTATTAAAATTGAAATTTTAAAATCCATAGACAAAAAATTGAAAAATACATCCAATATTTTACGTTTGAATCTTAGACTAATTATCATCATTTTCACTTCTCATTTATGTTAAACTTCATGTCATTATTAAAAAAAAATATATTACAATTGAAAATTTCAATTTCAAATATTACAGATTATTGAATATATAGATAAATCAATATAACATAAAGATTTTGAATTCATAATTAATACAAAATATAAAAAGATATACAGAATAATAAATAATATAAAAGTATAGCGGAAACTAATGATATATTACGACATGTTCGGAACTTTACTATTTTTCTAGACCACAGCGTACATATACAGCGAACACGTATAGATTTTCCTTTTTTTTTTTTAAGGAATAAAATGTACAGGAAATATCAGCTACTGGCATTTCGGGAGCTTTTGTGCAAAAAAAAAAAGAAATGTACACAAAGAAGCTAAGGCAGTTAAGCATTGTGTCCGTAATGGCCAGCTGAAAATTGAACACAAAAGCCTTCTCTAATGCGATTCGTATATATATATATATATATATATATATATATATATATATATATATATATATATATATATATATATACTGCACATGTTTATACAGTTTCCCGATTATAATATATTACATATATTTATATATAGATACGACGAAAGTGTCGTAAAAGTTTTCCACCTAAGGGAAAAGTCCGTTTTATTCAAAGTGCATCGTCGGTCATTATCGTAAATTTTCATCGCGCGTCGTATGAAAATTTTATACGCTGAAATCGTTAAAATCTGTCTGAAAAATATGTATATATATATTTATATATATACATACATTATTATTATACTTTTAGTCATTGTGTTGATTGATAGGTTCGTATATGGTGAATTTTTTTTTAATTGATCTCGTTTTAACCGGTTATACTGTCTATTTTTTTTATTATATAAAATTGTATAGTCTATTCTATTTAATTTCACTAGATAATTCGATATATTATTTATAGTATATAATATCAAGTATATATTATAAATGAAATCATTAATTATTTATACAATTTTTTTTAGAATATCAAGACAATTTTCTGATACATATTTTCCATGATAAATTTTAGATTATTTTTATATTAAAATTATTCATATAAAAATAACAATGTTTCAAAAAAAAAAACGGTATCATTACAAACTTTCAACAAAACCTACACGTTTTATTGTAATAAAACAAAATATACGTTAAACTCAGTAGTATATTGTAAAAGAACGATAAATCGATCTTCTTGCCGCGACCTAACAATTATACGGAAATAACGGCGTCGTAAATGATACCTTTCAATGGTCGTAAATTTGTAAAAAAAATAAATAAATAAATAAAATAAAGAGAATAATTCACACGGCGATGACAGCGATCGTTAAAAAAAAAAGAACAGACGATGGCTCGCTTCACACTAAATAATAAAAGACCGAATAGAACAGAAGAAAAATATTTCAATCGGTGATGACAAAATTAGCGAACAAAAAAAAAATAAGAGAAGTGTGGAAAAAAGGCCGCAGAAACAAAGAGCCGCATGTCATAATACGAGAATCTAAGGGAAAAATCGACGCGTGTTACGAAATAAACGCTGCACAAAGGAATAAAAAGAATTTTACTATTATATAGTATTATATTAATAATATATATATATATATATATATATATATATATATATATATATATATATACAGTGGGTAAACGCTTTAATTATATGAATTATAATATAATAATATCAAGATCAGAGAAAGCTTAAATTCAATAAAATAAATTTTGAATTTTGATATATCGAATTAAGGAGTCGTATTAGAAAATTTATAAAAATCTAATGGATTAAAAATGAGACTAAATACTATATTAGTTGAATAAAAAATATAAGAATTTACAAAGAAAAATGAGTCAGAATAAGTAAAATGATAATTAACAAAATCAATAGCCATACAGTTTTTACTGATCTAGTATTTTTTTCAAGGTTAATAGCAATGATTCACTCTGATTTAGTCGTCAACTCTATATTCTAAATATTCTTCATCTACTAAAATATATTATAATACATTTTTTCCTTTGATTTTACATTAAAATATATACAAAAAATAGATTTTCCGCCAATACTAACATCGCACAATATTCCTTATACAATTACCATATATATAATATCAATCAAACATTTCTAAATATACTACAATCAATATTACAATTCAAAAACAGTGTTTTTTTTTTAGATCGAGTTAAAAATCGTTTTTATAAGGTCATTAGATAAAATTAAACACGGGAAAATTGGAATACCGCTATACGAGTTTATTCTTCGCATTATCTTCCCGATTCCCAATTTATCTCCTGCTGAGTTGAACATCATCATCGTCGTCACGATCATCATCATATTCATCGTACACCACCATATATATATATTCATGTTTATTTTGTGAATTTGAAAACGGTTATAAAAACGACGATGTCGTTTATATGTATACATATATATATAAAATATTTCCGCGGCAGATGATTTAACATGTTTACACGATGTTTTCACTAGTTCATTTTATTACACCGCAGTTTGTTTATATAAATATATTTATATATATATATATATATATATATATATATATATATATATATATAAATAGAAGGAAAAAAATGTACTATTTCGCTCGTTACACTCGAACGCACATTGCAACGAATAATACAACAAATCATTCCGGTGACTACGTGTTGCATCATCGTTGTCGAAGTAAAAAAAAAATAAAATAAATCACAATTAGCGGAAGTCGCTTTCGATTACGATTTGCCCGTCGATTATATATTATTCGATCGTTTAATGTGATCGTTTGTCGATTTATAAGAATCGCTCCGAGAAACAGGAGGTGCTAGAAAATTTTTGAAAATTTCCAATATAATTAAATATTTGATAGAAGAAAATTAAGTACAATTTTGAAATCGATATATCTATTATATTAAAAAAATATAATTTAATATTTTATAAAAGAAGAATTTATATATAATATAATTATTATTTCGTTATTCAATTATATTTTTTTTTTAATTGAACTCCTATCAACTTCTATTTATTTTTATTCGATATTGAAAAATCATAAAAATATTTTTATACAAATACATAAAAAATCATTATTTTATTTATTTATATATAAGAAAAAATAATAATAAATAACGAAATATAAAATAATAGTTAAACAGTAGCGGTTATCGACACTTAAAAGTTATTATTAACTCATCATTCTTTGTTCGTCGAAGCCATTATATGGATATATTTCAATCAATTCACATCGTTCAACAGCAGCTATCGACAAAAAAAATATAATAATAATAATAAATATATAAATATTAAACGTTCGCATAAATAATAATAATAAAGAAAAAAAAACATTTCGACGAAATAACAACAATTGACAGATGCAAATGCGAATTTAGAAAACCGGTCGAAAAAAAAATATCATATTCATATATATATTATATATAATATATCTTTAACACTTCGTTAAGCATTATTCGATTATATATTCTCATATACAGGTCCATGTCGATATTCGATGACGACTCAGAGTGGCATTAATCATTAATTTTATCACTCAAACCGACTGACAACGTCTTGCATCAGTGCAATTTATTCTAGCTGATTTATGACTTTAAAATTTATTTTTCATTATTTTAGATATTTCAATATATATATTTTTAATAAAAATAATGTTAAAATTTATTTATATAAATCAATAAACATACTTATTTCAAGTATCAAAGTTTGATAGACTGTAAACGTTATTTTCGACTTACGAGCGAACATAATTTACTAAACAAAACGCCAATGTTTATCAGTGCAATCATTTCTACTGCACTCAGAAACGATTTTAAATCAATAAATCACACATTCATCAACAACAATTTAATATCAGACGATTTTCTGATCTTCTGATGTATATAAATTTAATTATTTATTTATATATATATATACATATATGAAGGTGTAGTACAAAAAGCAGTGGATGTGCGTATCGTTTGATGCTTTTTTCGACGATGATGCCATCATCCATACAAATCTTTGGACAGCTGATGCTGCTTCTGTTCATTCGGCTGATGTCAGTGATTTCGAGGATTCACGCATCGGCGATCGTGGCAACCTCGGTATGAAACGATTCTGATCTAATGACTGATCAATCGCGGCCCAAATACGAATCCCATTCACCGATCGAATAAATTTGCATTTATCACTATGTTTCTGATATAAATATATACATACATATATAAGAATATAATATCAGTGAAAATTCTGACATTGAATAACAGGTTTTACATTTTTTTTATTTCTCATTTAGGGCGCCTGTCAGCGAAATCGTTAGTGAAAAAAAATTTTTTTTTTTCTTTTGAACATTCTTCTATAGTAAAAGATATGAGACGAGAAGGAAAAAAAATCGACGTAATGATGAGTAAGTTACGGTACGCGGTCACATTAAACGCGTAACAGAGGCGATACTTTAAGCGAACGCGTCCGCTTTACTGAAATAATCGACTATACGTGACGAGCTGCCGATTTAAAATTTTGAAATAATAATTAATGTGAATTACTTGAAAAAAAATTCATTTGATTGTATGTGAATAATTAAAATATACATTCAATATTGTAACATTAAAAGTTAATTTAAATTAAATACCATAAATACTCGTTTAAGGGTAACGTTTTCATACCTATTAACAAATTAAGTTCGGCGTCGAAGGGGTTAAACTCGAAATTCGTAAGAATGTCAATCAAATTAAATATAATGAAAATAAAAATAAAAATTTTACACATTCTTTCATTAGTGTCATATGAAAAGAAGGGTTGAAATAATTTAAGCATAAAAACTTTATTAATAAATATTAGAACGCCTTCTTAATAGTAACAAAACGACTCAATCATAATATATCAGTCACCTGTATATATTATGATAATTAAAACGATATAAATATTAATAAATAAAAAATATTTTAATAATAAAAAAAATTATCTTATTGCCTTTTTTTAGTGTATATTATTAAACCATGTTTTGATACTTAAAAACGTCAAACAGTGAAAAATTATTCTCTTTTGACCCTTGATAGAAAAAAAAAACACCGTTATTGGCTATCTATATATATCGATGTTCTAAATTGATACGGTGATTCTGTTTCACCTGACTTAATTATGATATTATAAAAGAAATGCTGCATTCACATTATGACGGAATTAATAATAAAACAAGAAAGCGACTTAGAAACCCGATTAGTTGAATATTTTCAATGGTAACAACTAATTGATATACGCAGGACCAGTTTAAGTTCTAAATAGAGTCGAAACTCTAGTAATTTATTCATTATTATTGACATTACGACGGCGAATTCATTTGTATGAAGCCGTTGTTGATTTAGAATATTTTCTTGTTTTGCGTGTCATTTAGAAATTTACAAGTGATTAAATATATTTTTTGAGACTGTATAAATTTATAGAATTTCGTTCAGCATTTTTTTTTTTAATTGAAGAAAATTGATGGAATTCCAGATTATTTTATATTTTAGATTGATCAAAATAATTTTATTCGAATATATTTTAAAGGGCATTTAAAATAAAAATAAAAATAAATTTCGTATAGATCGTTTTATTTACATTATCCATATGCATTTATAAGTTCAAATTAATTTAAAATATGAGATAATTATTATTCAATATGTAAAAGTATCTATAAAATCAAATACAAAAACATTTTTAATATATTTAAATAAAAATATAATTTGTTATATTTGACCTTATTCTTATTGACATATTATTAATTATAGAATATACAATTTTATATTTGGTAACATTAATTATATTGTTTTGTCATTATCATGATTTGAAGGTTTATTTTAATATTGAACTAAATTTATAAATATGCAGAAAAACAAATCGTATTGATCAAATAATTCAAACAATAATATATATATATATATATATATATATATATATATATATATATATATATATATATATATATATATATATATATATATATATATAAATAAAATAAAACTATTAATAATCAACAATATAATATTAATAGCAATCAATTTAAAACACATATTTAATTAATAATAAAAACGGTGTGAAGCTTTTGAAAAGCGCAAATGGCGCACGTTTATAGTTTAACACGTTCGCCGCCGCGTCCCGATTTTTTCGCCCGTCTTGTTTCAGTAAACTATAAATATATTCGTATGAATTTATTTATTCTATCACTTTGTTCGCCGTTGTGCAACACTTTCACACACTATTTCATATTTCACGGCGTGAGAATTAGTAAACTTTCTCGAAGTGTCGACTAGC
This sequence comes from Leptonema lineaticorne, assembly GCA_024500535.1. Lineage (NCBI taxonomy): Eukaryota > Metazoa > Arthropoda > Insecta > Trichoptera > Hydropsychidae > Leptonema > Leptonema lineaticorne. Next base: position 681,483 of record JANIJI010000012.1, on the reverse strand, counting down.
ACGAGATCGTTAAGAGAGAAAAACCCTACACGTGCGTGAGGAAATATATACTTATATAATATATATATATATATATATATATATATATATATATATATATATATATATATATATATATAAATTCGAATATAAATTAATGCCTTTTTATTACGATGAAAAGCCGATTAAGATACCACTTCTTCATCCGACATGATCTTTTTTTTTCCATGTTTCACAAAAAGTAAACGACGTTAATCATTATGTTTTGATTAATGTGCACGCATGTTTATATCATATTTGATATAACGCGTGTGAAGTTGTTGTTTTTAACGTGTTAATTAACATTATCGTACTTTTTTTTTTTTTTTGATCGAACGTTAAATACAAGATTATATTATTGATTTGGCATCTGTCAAAATTTATAACAACTATATTCTAAACACTTTTAATATTATATTCAATATAATTCTATTCTAGAAAAATCATAATCACCTTTTATATACATATATATTCAATTGAAAATACATAACATTAAAAATTTTGATTGACTTAAATTGTATTAGATATTTTTTTTTCAATTTACATTGTGCAATATTATTCAATTACGCCAGTTGCAATTGTCGTTTAAATGCACTCATTGAGACCCCCCATATATATATATATATATATATATATATATATATATATATATATATATTAAATTTTTACGATTTAATTCTTGATATTCTTAACCTTTTTTTATATAAACATAATTGAATTAAATTTTATACATGTTGATTAAATTTATTTTCAATAGAACGAACATTTTATTACACTTTGAATATTGAAATTTGTATTGAACGTAAGGAAATCAATGATATTCTAAAGTGTTATTATTAGTTTAAAAAAAATCAATGGTTCTATAGTATTTATTTTTATTAGAAATAAACTGAAAAAATTGAAAAATAAAATAGATATTTTCTATTTTATATATAAGATTACATTAGGGAAAGTTCTATAAATCAAAATAAATATATTATATATATTGTTATGGTAAATACTCGGATATTGATCGAATAAATATATAGTAAAAAAGTGAAGGCTTTATATAAAAATAATGATCATTCATCTGAATACTTTTTCAGTTGGTCATTGTCGTAAAATATACTGAAAAAAAAATGGGGAGAAAATAATAATAATAAAGAAAAAAGGAAAAAGAAACAGAAACGATCAAAGTGAATATCTCGGTGGTGGGTATTGTGATGTTAATTCGTAACATGCGGGTCATAAAAGTACGAGATGGTATCATTTATTTTTGCCGGGATCGCATATATATTTATATATGGTATATATATATACAGGCGTATCGAAAATACGGACACAATTGAATCGGTTTTAACTGAATTTATCGCTGAAATCCGTCATGCAATGCAATTAACGACAATTTAAAGACTAATACTTTATTTTTTTTTTCGTTAATTATATTTATATATTATTTTTTGTTATGAAAAAAAAAATATTTGAAATGATTTATATAATTATTATTTTTTATATATTATACAAAGCCTTATAGTTATATTAATAAGTCTAATTATTTATAATTTTGTTATATATATTTTTGAAGAAACATTCTTCATATATCAACGAGGATTGAAATAAACGATTTTTGTAAATAGGGCGACTAATTTTTTACAATAAAAAGGTGGACACAATGAAATCAGATAAACAATATTTTTTAAATTATGTAAAAAAATATTGTTAAAACTGAAGATTCAAAAGATGGTTTTCATGAATTTGAAAAGAATCGATCAAATATTAATAATTTATTAAAAAAAAGGAGGAAATTTTTGAGAGGACTGTCCTTCTTAATGAATGATGTTTACTCACCTTATTATAGAGCGAATTTGAAATAATCACAATATATTGTAGAGACATCTGTATAAATAATAAAATGCGAAGAATGTCCTTGCGAATATGGAACGGTTGGTCACCCTATTATAGGACAAAATTCAAAAACGATCGACGATTCGAAATAATCGCAAAACATTATGAAGACACCCCGTATAATTTATAAAATACGAGTCGCTAGTGTAAATATTGCTTCTGGTATGCGCGTCTGTGTGTGCTCGTGTGGCCGCGTAACGCTGCAGAACGATCGCGAACATCTGCTGTGATTTTAGCGACGAATGGGTTGTTACCCTTTTCAATCTTATTGCGCAACGAGTATAAAATTTCACGTGTATGATGCAATTTCTTTGTACTTTGTACATGCAGTTTACTTGCATGCGATCGACGTCGTATCGTGTTACACTACGACGTACACGTTTCCTTGTTTCCTTTTTGTATATTTATTTATTTATTTTTTTACGACGACAATTATTTACGAAATTTATTTATTTATTTATTTTAAATTGTACTAAACGATATGAATAATATTATATATCGATTATATTATAATTTAATTTCGTACGAATTTTTATATTATAATTCTACACGAATAATATCATAACTCGAAATATAGCGTTTTCAAGTTATTACACGCTGCCAGAAATGATTGCGTATATATTATATATTTTGTGAGGCGACTACAATGTGAAGAATTATGGAATATATAAAAAAAAAGTAGAAACGTTTAATTCCTTTAATTGCGGCAAATAAAGTGTGACGCATTTTTAAGGACTTTAAACGCTTCCATTGTCGCCTTATTTACTTCTTTTTTTTTCTATATATATTAATATATTCTACGTTACAATGTTTCTCAAATTCTGAAATATTCTTTTTTTTTAAGTGCAATCTAATTCAATTAGATTCATAAGTCAATGTATTTTTATTACTTGAAAGGATTTCAAGAAAAAATTATATATTGTCAAATTGATAAAATTTCAAATATATAAAAATATCACATTTATAACATATTTTAAGAACGATAAATGAGATCTATTTAAATTGATATTAAAGTGCAATATAAAGAATAATGAAATATATTACATTTAAAATATAAAATATGAATTGGAAGAATATATATAAAATAATAAATAGGGAAATTAAGAATATCTTTAAATAGAACAGACTATTTGAAATTGACTGAAAATATTCACCATAATATGATATATTATATTATAGTGCATAATAGGACAACATTGTAGCACGTATAAATGACATAAAAAAAAAATATTATATTTATGAAATGCATAAAATCGAACGCCTATAAATCGAAATAGGCGAACATATTTTATTTTATGACATAATAGATGGACACTTTATTTGAATTGTTGTTTCGCGGCGGAATTCACAATTGTCAAGTCGGACGTGTCATGCAATTCGCGGTATTGTGATTGCATCAAATTCCGTGTTCCCAAGTCTCAAGCGATGCATTAAATTGACCTCACCAATTGCACAGACACTTATATATATATATATATATATATATATATATATATATATATATATATATATATATATATATATATATATATTGTTTTTTGTGATCGCCGTATAACGTTTTATTTCCGTAATAATATGTTTAGAATCATAGTAAAGTATTGAAATCGTGTTAAATATTATAGCGTATTTTCAAAAAAAAAAAAAAAAAGATTAATATATTTAAGAAACGCATTCACTGTGATCACGGCCTTGTTCCATAGGTGAATAATTCGGTTCAATACGTGCGTTTATCAAGCGTATAATTTATCAAAGCACCTTTTTCTATATAAGTGCACATTGCAATATAATGCCATGTTAAAAGTATGAGCATTGTTCCACATCATGAAAAATATGGCCTTTTATATAACGGAATCGAACCTTAAATTAAGTAATAATATAATATTCCGTATATATTTTCTAAAATACGGATGTATATTATCTTTATTATCGATTCATATTTTTGAAATTATTCCATATACGCCTTCTATATTTATAAATTTATATAAATTCAATATTAAGGTATATAAATTTTTAATATTATAAAAAATAATAATTTTTAAAAGAACACAGGTGTTTTTGAAAATATTATAAAATATTTCAAATGTTAAAAAATGAATTAATGAAATAATTATAGACATGAAGGCGAATGCAGTGTAGAGTTGTAGAAACCGTTAAATTTCTAAATTAATGCACATCTATAGCGTCATTAAAAGGGATTCTGAATGTTAAAATTTAAGTTAAAATTTAACCGGGAAAAGTGACAATGCAGATTTTGACTTTTACGAAACGATTCGACGCGGCTCCGGTTAGTTTTTAACCCATTGGCGCCGCTCGGTCGGCGGGATTCATCAAGTTCATCGTTTCGATGTAATTGTTTAGTGGTTATTATTATTATTATTTTTTTGAAAATACGTTAAAAATTATTATTTATTATGTGTGCTTTCGTGTGCAAGAATTCGTCGACGTTGGCCGGTTGATTGAATGTAAGTTTATTCGGTGCGGTTATCAAGTGACCGAACTGATTTTATCTTGAACGCGTTAATTACGTTATGAACGTGATTTGATTAAAAATGAAAAATATACGTATGTTTTACTAAAAAATTATATATATATATATATATATATATATATATATATATATATATATATATATATATATATATATATATATATATATATATATAAACAAGAAGAAAACTGTTAATTTATAGCACGACTAGAAATTTTATGTGAAATATTTTTAACACCGAATATGACTTTAGCAATAAATTCAAACGATTTTGAAATTTCAAATACGATAAAAAAATATCTAAAAATACGTATATTTTTATGTTTTTAACATTTAAACGGTTGATTGCTTTTTATTGTGCGCTCAATTAAATATAACATTATATAGATGTGCTGCAAATGAAGCTATTAAGAAAACATTGCATAATTTTTTTTATTAAAATCAGTCATCGTATTTTATAGCAACACTGCGCGAAATAAATGCAATTTATTACGTTTATAGCGCATTCGAATTACGACAAATTCGCACTCGCATAATTAATAAAAATGCAATTTTCAAACGTCTCAAATGACAAAAATGTTGAATATAACTGTACGATACGTGTGCAAATATATATATATATATATATATATATATATATATATATATATATCACATAAATTAATTTTCAATTGAATTAATGTTTGTTTATACGATTCGCCAAAACGGCAGATGTAACATTTAACCGAACGGTTTATTTTAAAATTAGCAATTGCATAAATCACGTTTGTCGATTAATAAATTATTTTGAAGTGATATTTATGACGTTTAATTCCATCTGTTTTTACGCAAAATCGACATACATATGAATTATTTGACGTTTTCATATGATGAATCAGTTGTTGACGATTAATCAACATTATACACGTATTATATGCGGTGATGTGATTATAAAATATCGGGAGTAGTCGATTTAGAACCGTGCATATGCAAGATGGTGCGTGTCTATTTTTTTTTCTCATTTTAAATACGATTATTTTAGTATAAATTTGTTTTTGATTAAATTGTTTCGTTTGTGAATTGCATAATAATTTATTTGGTGAGTATTTTTTTTGCATGGTCGATTTTTTATAATAAATAATCAAAAAATATATATATATGAAATAATTTTTTTTTGATTTTTATAGTATAATATATCAAAAATTCAATTCGACTGATAAATTTATAAGTAAATAATTTTGATCGTTTTTCCGTTATTTTGTAAATTCGTGTAAAATAAAACAAATTTATGACGAAATAATTTGTGCATTTTAAATTCATATTTCATGAATTTTTAAAACTTGAAATTTCTTTTGTATGTTTTCAAACAAAAGCTCTTGAAAATGTTTAGAAAAATCGACTTCAAAGCATGTTTTGATGAGTTAAATCACTATTCATAGATTACTTAAAAAAAGTCAAAAAAAAATTTTTTTTTGTTAAACTATTCCTCTTACTTTTTGATTAATATATAATAGTATATATATTGATCAAAATTATATAAAGTATAATTTTCAAAACCACTACACATACATATACAATATACAAAAACGAAATTTAAGCGATAATTCCCGAAAATATATAGAAATTTTCGTACACATTCCCGGCATAGTAACGGCGTGAAAAGCTCGCTAGTTATTTTATATAATGCCCGAGAATCTTTTATTATGCGCACGTTCGTCTTTCACACACAATAAAGCTTTGAACTCGCGTATCTTAATTTGTGTGAGATTTCAAGCACTCGACCGTCGAGCTTATTTAATCCGTGCATGTGATTAAAACCACACACAAACACACAAATATATATATATATATATATATATATATATATATATATATATATATATAATATAAGAGCCATTTAGTGACCCTTTCGAGTGGTACGCATATATACGTTGCGCTACGTAATGCACGGACAACGAGAAGTGTCTATTTAAAATGTCGATAAGAATATATATAAACGTTTATTTTTAATACAGGCATAGCATGTTAAAATGAATCGATTAACAAATTAAATTTATGACATAATTTTTATTTTGCGCCGGTGAGTAATGTGTTAACGGCCTCGGTAATGAGGTCGTTAACTCGACAGTTTCCGCGCAATCCATCTTGATCTTGGCTCTAAGAAAAAAATTGATATCAATTAACCGTATAGAGGTACTCTAAAATTGCACGCACACACACACACACACACATATATATATATATATATATATATATATATATATATATATATATATATATAAACCTATTTATTCCCGAAGAAAACACGCAATCCCGTGGGAAGAGCGATGACGTAATTCGATTTTATATAAATTCCGATTGTTTTAATCGACGTTATTTGGGTCATATTTGCGTTTATTATTGATTAATATGATCGTTTTGTTTGATATTTATATATAGATTATGTATTGTATTTTACAACGAAATTTTTAAGTATAATATTTTAAATAATTATTTATATAAATAATATAAGATAATTTTTTTTAATCAAATTTTACTCTAAAATATATCGATTTTAAAACTGAATTTTAATTATCTTCTATAACGTTAAACTGTTTTGCTCATATTTTATATATAAAAAGAGAACATTTATATAATAAAAAATAAAAATCATAATATGTATTAAAAATAAAAAAATATATGTCACTAAAAATTTTAATATATAATTAATTAATTACTACTGATTGATTAATTAATTGTTAAATCTATTAATTGATTCACATATTGTCATCGAGTATGTAAAAGTATAAAAAAATTCAACTCAATTGAATATTGGTAAGTAATCAAAAAATCAATTACAATAATACACTCCGACAAACCAACAAACAGTACAAATTAATTATAAAAATAGATGAAACTAGATTATAAGATTAAAATTAAAAAAAATAAATATTACGAATATTTTTATTAATTAAAATAATTATTAGATGTTATGTTAGATCATAATGTTCTATATTATATAAAAAATAAATTAATTATCATATGAAATGTTTCAAACAGCTGCGATTTAACGTTAGCATAATCGACGAAATAATTCGATTAGATAAGAGTTTTGCATACAAAATACGTACGCTCATTTTGCATTCAGTTCGAATCGACGAATTGGAACCGAACGCGACGAATTTGAACGCAAGACAGCGGCTATAAAGCGTCGCCGACGAATTTGCATTGAAGAAATTGAAATTTGCACGCGGCAATCCCGTTCACACAATGAGTTGAATTAATCGACGAATGCGCCGCTTAATGGAATCACGGCATAAAGGCGAACCGGTATAATTGGTTTATTTTGAAATACAATACCAAACTTACCGGGATATCATCACACAGTGGGAGAATCGAATTTGTTTACAATCGAAACTACAGGGTGGTACAAAAATAAAATAAAAAAAGCATCGAAAAAACACGCTCGATATTGATTTATATATTTATTTTGATCGATCTGTCTTAATTAATGAAAATTGTCCGTTATTTCATTCTTTTATTATATATACAGATATTTAAAAAAAAATCATATACTATATTTATTTAAAATATATGACATTTTACTTAATTACATAGCGATTTAAAAACACATTAATAAAATAGCTACCATAAATCTATATTTATATATATATATTTTTATATAGCCAATTTATTATTTTTTTTTAACAGCGCCCGATACCTTTTGACCTCTTATACAGTAGTATTCGAAATACGCGGTACGATCGATCAAAAGTGACCTTTTTTATATTTAATAGTGAAATCGTGAAATTTTCGAACGTCCATTATGTGAAAAAAAATAATGTTTAAACGAACACGAACGTTTTAAACATGCGCATGAACATGTTCGACATTCTCTATTTTTGAACGTTTTATTCGATATAAATCGTATATAGTTATTATATATATATATATATATATATATATATATATATATATATATATATATATATATATATATATAATAAAAATATTGTATTTTGTCACGTCAGTTTACTGACGTTGCGGTTTCGTGTAATTAATAAATAATTAATTTTTATAAATTAAAAGCGGTCACCGCGCACAGAGTGTTAAAATTGTTCGAGATGTTAACGAATATGTGACGCGGTTTTTTTTAATTAAAATTGTTTTTGACGAAAAAAATTACGTATATAATAACTATATAAACTATGAGTATAAAAATATTATTATTAATTTTTTTAAATATATTTATTTTATAATATTTTTTTTTCTATTTTTTATCTATATTATTTAAACAAATATTTGTTGCAATGTAATAAATATATAAAAAAAATGTAAAAAAATGCACGCACACACACACACACACACACACACACATATATATATATATATATATATATATATATATATATTATATAAAATTCGAATACTATAAAGAGTTAAATCGTAAACTTGTCGGCAATAAAAAATACAAAACTTTATATTGTACTTCCTCAAAAAGAAATAAATAAAAATCGTACATGAAAGAAAATGAATAAAAAAAAAATGGCGGCACCGATCAGAAGAAAGAATTCAAATTTGGCGCCATTTTTATCGATGCGACGTCGATATTTTTATTTACGATCGTTTCGATCA